>DWAJ01005143.1:0-11895 GCA_018238005.1 Eurema mandarina | reverse complement strand
TGGACGCACTTCTGATGGTAAGAGTAACGCCAGCTCATAGCCAATGCAGTGCTACTCGGAACTTTGCTATAAAGCCCAACTTCGGGCAGGGGTGCACTGCACCAACGCTCCCCACTTTGAGCCATCAGATGTTAAGACTCATTAGTCCAGTAATCTCGCTGGCTACAGTGCCCTTCAGAACGGAGCATAGTGACATTTTCACATCACTGTACAGGTAGTAGAATGACTGGCACTGTGGGGGTACCCACCCAGTCGGCCTCCTGCGAAAGAAACCTACCCCCGGTAATATAGAGTTGATGAATTTATGGCTAAAACAATCAGTTCTAAAAAAATACAGAGTCTATTGATGTTTCAATACGGAACTCTAGCCCCAAGTTGTATTTGGCCGGTTTTAGTCAGCATTCTCCTTCATTACTGAAAGTCGGCGTTTTAAAAATGATTATTATTTAAACGGTACTCAAAATAATGAGTTTGACGTCCGTCCGTACAGTCTCTCCGCCGCTAACGACGATCGTCGGCGAAATTATTCGCTGTTTATTTAATACCTATATTTAAAATTAATTATATTTCTTTTAAATAACTGCCAAGACTTATAAAACGGTTTTTTTGTATTTTTCGGAAGCATGTAGGTACATGCTGTAGGTACCGTCAATACCCAATCGTGCCGCCTAGAATTTTAAACTCTGACTAAAGGTACATAATATTATTAATGCGAAAGTCATTGTGTTTGTCGGTTACGCTTTCACGTTCGAACCACTGAACCGATTTTTTTAAACTTTAGTATAGATAAAGTCAAGCGTTTTTCATATGACATAGAATACTTTGTATTGTCGCATCTACTGTGATATTATATAACCAATGTCATTAAAGCAGGTGATGTCGCATGATTTACTAGATTATTTGTCCGGATATTCATAGGTGCATTTACTTGATCGTTATTAACTTAAATCTCAAAAATATATGTCTAAAACTTAATGTTGACTTTACTTCAAAGTTTCAAATCAATAGGTAAGAGTAGGTCTCTTATATATATTGTTTGTCTGTGCATCCAAATCTTTCAACTAATCATGAAAATATTATATTCATACTAAGCACGAGTATGTTCGCTGACCCGAACGAACTCTATAAGTTTTAAACGTAAACAATAATATTATTGAAACAATACTTAATGTTGTTTTAGAAGTCGACGATAGTTTATCGCGATTGAGAATATTAATTTCTAAATATTAGACATTATTTTAAGAAAACTTTAATTTACTTTGACTCTTGAAAGATTTCGCAGTTGTTGTTAGTCTTGAGTATACCTAACTAGCTGACCCGTGCCTACTTTCTTAGGCAAGTTAATAGTACGTTAATATTACTTAATAATAAGTTTATAATACTTTTTGATCTTTCGGGATTTTATACAGCCTATGACACTCGGCAATAATGTGGCTTTATATTGGTGAAAGAATTTTTAAAATCGGTTCAGTAGATCCCGAGATTGCCCCTTACAATTTAATAAGCATACAAACTTTACTTCTTTATAATATTAGTATAGAAGTATAGATATGTGTATAGAAGTCGTGTAATGGAATAGCGTTGATACCTCCCCCAGGGTTTGAATACGAATATCTATTCCACGTACCTTAAATAAACCTACTCAGGTGCGCATAAAACCCATGTCTATATCTAGCTACGTTCTGAGTAAGATCTATTTATGTCGTAAGCCGTAAACGTCTGGTTATTGAGGCAAAGGTGAAACCAGAGAGCGGCCTCGGCGAGATATCTTGGGCAATATTTCGTGTTCCGTTCCCAATGTTCGGTGCAATCGGTGCATGTTGTCCGTAGTAAACTTAATAAAATAGGGGAGACTGGGAATAGAAGGATACGAAGTGACTCAGAAATAGCTGTTTTGACAAATCAATGTGGGACATAAAAGTAGTTCTTTAGTGCTTTTGTTTTCAATGATTTTTGAATACGGTTATCAATGATTATACATGAAAGTACTTCATCTAAATTCTTAGCAAATGGTACATCGTGCAAGTACATATGGTACAGTGACATCGATTGCCAGTTCGGACCAAAATACTTGATTACCTATTCAAGTGCTTGCAGCAAAACAAACAAATTCGAGCTTACGTTATCTATCCGATACGATACGGACGAGTAATGAGCCGCCGATAAAGATTATAATACCTTATGTAACAAGCAAATGTTGTCCTTATATTATTGTCGCATAAGGTCGATTGTTATATAACAAATAACACGTAGGTATATTGATAAAATTGGGGCGATAACGCGCGGCGCCCAATATTATACGAAATAAGATTCGTCTCAAATATTTACACGAGGCTAAACATTATGTAGGCATCGGTAAAGGGTAGGTGAAGATCGTTTGAATGTTAAATTAAGTGAGTCGCGCCGTACGCTCTCCCGTTTTGATGTGTAAATCAAAGCGAATTGAATCGCAATTCGTGACATATTAGATACATATTAGATATCTATGGAAACACTTGGATCCTTTTATATATGAATATAAACATCAGTCTATCCAGAGGAGACTCAAATCAACTGAATGTCAATTCAAACAATACAAACCGTTCCGAACTTATCTAGAGAGGTCACGCTATCACCTTCAGAGCACTTTAACTTTCAACTCCGTGCGGCTGTTATAAAGCGTAGATTGTCCGACGCCCATTGAGATTTTACTATTCTATCTCTAGTACATATTGAGGCGGACGGGCGAAAATCGCCTGGCAATACACCACTGACTTTCGGCTTTATGCCAATAGAAATAAGACTCACTAGCAATGAGGTTGCGGTGAATGCGCATTCATTGAGGGAATAGGGTAGCTATGAAGATTGTTAACGAAGGAGATATTGCTTCATAAATATGATAGAATCAGTGTTTTATGTAAGTTGTTGTTGCATACGTATTTTATATTCTATTTATAATTAGTTGCAATTCGCTAGTTTAAATTGAAGGCTAAAGTAGTTCTTGGCTATTTTATATGCTGTAATATGTGCATATTAAAATATAATGTTTTATTTTAACCGAACAATGTTCTACAAGTCTCACATATAAGGTTACAAGTCCAATAAAATCGACCCACGTGGCGTGGCCTTTGCTGTCATTTTATGGCTTCAATAGCGTCAAAATAAAGGTCTGGCCGAAAGAGTATTTATAAAATGTTAAATATATTGTGTATACCTTGTGATGTGTCCATCGTATATTGCTTGCAATGAGTGTTTATGAAAAACTGATAAAAACTGCTGTTATGTTATTTTCGGCATTTTTAAAGCCATGTTACACAAGATTAGGTATATTCCCAAGTCTGGAACGTATTTCCCGTGGACACCGAGTGGGGTCCCTAGTGAGCGTTATCGACGCAGCCGGCGGGGCGCGGGCGGGGCGGGGTGTGGCGGCGCGGGGCGCGGGGGCACGACCGACCTTGGCCGTGACTCCCTCGGCCCACGCACAGGGACCAAATTGATTCGCCCCAACCTCCCCGCCGCGATGCGTATTTTGCGATCATTAATTTTTTGGAAAGTTTAAATTAGGTGGGCATATAAGTCGGGTTCGAATTTTTCGTGACTACTTACATTTAGTCTGTGGAATTTTTAATTGTGTTTATCGGATTGGAAATTAGAATTTGGAATGCGAAGATTTTATCTTTGTTGCGAATGTAGACATTTAGCTAAGTGTGTAGTTTTTAAAAACAATAACTTTCGAGCTGACCTCTTTGATAAACGAGTAACATATGTTATGTGTCAAGTAAATTAGGTGTATTAAACATTACATAGTATAAAACAAAGTAGCTTTCTTATGTCTGTCGCTAAGTTTGCTTAAATCTTAAAACTACGTGTAACGGTGTAATACATACATAAATGCGTGTAGAACCACAAGGCACGGCTATAGTATAGTAAGCCTGTGATATATATGACGTTTTATTCATGGCGAAGTTTTAAAAGATTACCCTTTACCACGTGTTCATCTAAAACATATAATTTAATTTTTTATATACGTATATAGACATATAATTGTACATATAATTTGTAAAGTTCAAATTTTTATCTCCCAAGTTTATACTTTACCTACTTGTACAAAATATACTCGAACGCTTATAAAACCAATTAAAATAAAAAAGGTATTCCAATGATTGCTTTATTGTTTGCGGAATGGAAAAAATTAAATATTTACAGTTGAATAAACTTTACAAATACTGCTACGAGATAGACACTAGCGTCATTATTGAAACGTTGCTAATGAAATTTGATTGTTTAATCATTTGATTTTTTAAACAACCTAGCTAGATATAGATCATTTTGTATCACTACTTCAAAACTTAGTATACAAAGACGCTTTTGGTTGTCTGTCTGTCTCAATGTAAGTTAAGCGTATAAAAAGGTGCAATAGTAATTTATGCATATAAAAAACAACCATTATAATATTCATACATAATAAAAAATCGGTTAAAAAAACTTATGTTAAACGGTTTTATTCTATGTGCACTGAAAACTAGAAAAGAAATAAGAAAGTGATATCAGACTAAAATAAAAAGGTACTTACATTTCAATTTCTAATTTTGACCCAAACAAACTAATAAATACCGTACGGGTCGAGCTAAATAAAACCGTTAAAAAAGGGTCACCGTGCTACTGGTTTTAGTTTTACAATATTTATATGAACTACATAAATAATAATTAACAATTTCCGCAGACCATTATGCGATGATAGATGCTAAGTCTTGACCCAAATATTCGATTAGAATTTGGCCAATTTAAAATGCTACGCACTACACACAAATTACAACGGAGGTCGGTGTTGAGTGTTGCGATGCCTTTGTTGATATTATCTACCTAATAGTCTGTTTACAATATACATAATATGTATTATGCTTTAGTACTAGGTAATGTACATCTTTGTTTATAGATTCTCTGAGATGCTTACTGATGTTGTTAAGGCAAATATATGTGAATACAATTACTGAATTAATTATTAATTGGGAAGTTTTCCTTTAAGAAGCCTAGAAACTGTGTTAATAGAGAGGATACTTTATATACCGGTATTAACATAGGATATGAATCTTTCCTTTGAGATGGGTATATCCACGGTGCGAGGCACGATAAATATAGTTGTTTCGAGGTTTTGGTTACATTGATATTTCTCTAATCTTTGAATTGTGAAAAGATATATTATACTATTGATAGCGAGTTTTAAAATGTTGAATTCAGTTTGTTACGTTACACGAAATATCAAAATACACATTGAATTCAAATGTTGAAATCAACATCGTCAACAACGAGCTTCGGTTACCGAAAACTTTTCCATAGCAAAAAAACAAACGTGCTAGCGGGCACTGAAATAGCGCGTTGTCTATGTAGAGGCCAACGGGAATAGTTGGAAACTAATAATAGTAGTGGCCCGACGCGCTTCGCTCAACACCTTGTGAGCGCTCACTCTATTTCAAATACCTAGTTTGTTTGAAAACTGGCTTTATATTGGAAATGTGATATAGGTAGGTATGCGATACAGATTGCGATATCTACTCACCTACTAATTTTGTAGATACAGTAATAGTTAATACCCCGCTTAGCGCGACTCCGGTATACGCGGTTTCACTATAACGCGAATTTCATAATTGTCATTACGACAAAGAGTACATACATAGCTAGTTTTTCGATTAAAGAGCATAGTGCGACATTCATCCAGCGAAAGCACTACTTAGTACTTTTGAAAGTTCTCGAAATATGAATTAAGAAAGATGTAGTGAAAACGTTTACCGTTAAGCATTTTTCCGCATAATGCGAAATTTTGATAATTGGACTGTGCGTAATGAAATGAATGATGACCTACATAATGAATTTGAATTAACGCGATTTTTAACCGACTACAAAAAAAGGAGGAGGTTCTCAATTCGACACGTATGTTTTTTTCTATGTTTGTTACGCGATAACTCCGCCAATTATGACCCGATTTGAACAAATCTTTTTTCGGCATATAAGTAATATACCGGATATAAACCAATTTGAACGATTATTTTTTTGTTGAATAGGTATTATCAAATTAAGTTAATTTCGGAACGTAGCCCACGTGTAAAGCGGGGTATTACTGTACTTGACAATTGACATAACGATAGTTGGCATATCACTGTTTTTGAATACGCTGTGTAAAAATAAATTTCTATATGTATGAGGAAGTACAGACTTATTAATATAGTTTCTTTTTCAAATGATTTAATTTAAGTAATTAAAAATATTATAAAATACTTGACGCCTATTTTCTGTAGAAGGGTAAGTGGGGAGCGTCAATGTAGTGCACCCCTGCACGGAGCAAAGTTCCGGGTAGCACTACATTGGTTATGGGCTGGCGTTTCTCCTACCATCAGGAGGGCGCCCAGCTCGTCTTATCTCTTCATAGAATAAAAAAGAAGGTCAAAAGGGTGAACGGTTACAGTCTATTAGCTTTTTTTTTAATTTAAGACCTACGGGTCTCTTAAACCTTTAATTAACGGCTAGACGCAATAAAAACATGACAAAGCCTTTCTTGGTCGCCATTTTATATGAAGTAAATAAAGTTTGTACAGGTGAAATATTTATTGTTCTAGCTTTTCGGAGCTTTACTGAGCGATAAATAACTAAGCCTTCCATAAAGTTCTCCGGTCGATTTAAGAGAGCAATGATAAAGTTTTAAGGAACTAGGTAACTGATGGTACCTTTAGTTAGTTTTAAATAAAGTTTAAAAGGAGTTTTTAACCAACTCCATTGAACTGAACATACGGACTGCAATATTTTTGAAAGGAATTAAAATCGTGTATGTAATATGTAGATTGTAGGGATAACAATTAAAGCATTTAGGTTTCCTTTATATGTAAAATTTACAAAAACTTTACATATTAAGGAACATAGTACAATATTATTATATATTATACGAATGACGCTAAAGGTTTGCTCGAAGATTTGAAATTATATAAAGAAATGCGTTGTATTTATTAACTCATAAAATATAGTTAAAAGGAACTGTATGATGAATTGTTATTATAGTAACAAAGGTGTGAAAAACTCACCGGACGCCAATGTTTACTATACTGTGTTTTGTGGCTTCGTCTGGCCGGCCTGGAACCGGTCGTACATTTATAGACCTATCCTGACAGGACTACTGGGAATATATTATATAATATATTCTGAATGGTCTTTTGCTAAAGTTCTAATTTTGCAACTCGTTAAGCAAAATTATATAAGAAAAAAAAAATCACATCGCGTTCATCCAAATTTTTTTTCCATTTGAACCGTGTCTACGGGCAACACATTCGTGAGACTCTTCTCGGGATGGTTATTTATGCCCAGGTACTCCCGATCATTTGCCCGCTTTTTTATAAAAAAAATATCAAGGGTAATGTAAAGTGCTTCCTAGTAACATCAGTATCGAGATGGTGATCGTATAAATGAAGCAGTGGCTAGCTAATGGAGCCTGTGTACGTACAGGCAGTGCTCAAGCGGTACAGGTTTTTGGGAATTTGGCTGAGGTCAATATAACCTCGCGTTCGAGGTGACGAGACCTGTCTGTACGACGCGGGACTCGTGGCTTTCGATAAATTACGATTATATTATTATTTATTATATAATTTTAAATTTAATTAGTTAGGTATGTATTATTATTATGTTGGGGTTAAGTTTGAGATGAAGGTGTTTGGAGATTAGATGAGATTACACATTCGCTATGTGTAGTTCATTTGAATTGATTGATGTGTTACTATATATGATGTATGTACGTTTGTATGTATACACAAAAATAGAACAGGCTATTCCTGTTGGCTAGTAAACAGTTGGTTATACTTTAACTGTCAAAATTATGAACAGTAAAATGATTGAATATAACTTAACTATTTATGTTTGACTCGTAAATTTCTTTAAGTTACCTACGTCTTAAGTTGGCAATGCCCTTTTAACGTTAACATAATTGTTTACCAGGTTCTGTATTCTAAAATGTTAACATTGCTTAGTTAATTATAAATCGGCCTACCTCTCACCGATTGCGGCTAATGACGCCGGCAAAAACGTGAACCCACTAAAACATAATGATTGGCATAAATTGTTATCATGCAATTTAATAATTACCAAGCTTTTAATGCGGACCTCTAAACGATGTAAAGTGATTAACTTTAAATAACGTTATTAATGAAGCGCTTTAATAGGCCGTTGCGTTTACGTGTTTTTTTAGATTTAGATTTGTTTATATATATAACATTTATTTATTTATTTTATTTTTTTTTTTTTTTAGATACACTGAGAGGCTTACACAATAGAAATATACAGGTAAAATTACATTAAACTACTTATATTAACATGTGCTGCTCTTAATTGTGTATACAACTTTGGCATATATATAACATACAGTGTATGTGAGTTAACTTCCTGTTACAATAGTTTTGAAGGTTTATAATCCTTTTCTAAAGCTAGCGCGTTAAACAGACGTACCTACTCTCTTCGACCTTACACATCATTTTTGTTTGCGTTTCGTAGTTGATTCTACTTAGATATATCTAATACAAGCGGACCCAACCGACTTTGTTCTGTCTGAAAATTCCCGGCGATTTTTTGCGGTTCTACCGCACCACCCCTTGAGCTCAACGAAATAATAATAATAGGCACAATTAGTCCAGGTATTGTTTTGTCACTTACCAATAAATTTTGCGGTTTATTTATTATAGATTAGTGGGCCCTACATCCTAACGAGAGTTTCTTGTCCTTCACCGTCCGAGGTCTCCTACAGTAAATTGAACTTTAAGAGTTTGTTTTATCTATTATCGTGACTGGATAAGCTTTGAAGTTTTTTTGCAGTTACAAGTGCTATGAGTTGACCTTTCGATCTATTGAAGTCTCAGTGATGGCTAATCGACGTCTTTAATATACTCACAAGGCTTCATGCCTTGTATTTTGTATAATTATGTATCACTAGCGACCATCCGTGGCTTCGTTCACATATAGTAAGCATGTATTATAAATATTAACCTGTCTCTTGAATTAGTTTATCTGTTAAATAAACGCATGAAAATCGGTAGCTTTGTTTCAATGATTTAGCATACGATAGATATAGGGACAGATTAACTTTATAATGATTTAAGTAAAGTGACTTAATTCTTTTGTATAAACACATCGCTGTTATAATGTAGTCATGATAGTTTATTACAATATTATAATATACGTATTTAAATAAAACATAAGTCACGTCGATAAGTTGTTCGCCATCTAGTTGGTTCTTTAGGCGCCTGCATTCTGGTCGAATGTGAGCGGTCTCACTTCCCGGTCTATTTTGGACGTGGCGTGTGACGTGTGAGCGTTGCGTGTGTGTGTGTGTGTGTGAGTGTCATGTGACTTGTCTTCTTTTCTTAAATATGTTCATTTATTCATGTATCTAATAACATGTTTAATATGGATGGATTTTTTAAAATCGTTTCTTTATTTAGTAGTTTAGACTTAATAAATAGATATTGGTTTTCGTTCAGCGTTGCATTAAAACAGTTAAATGCTTGACTTATAATTTAGTTGAAACAATTTCGGTAACTCTTTTTAGATATTCCTTGAAGGACGAAAATCATTTAGCGGATAAACAAGGCTAGGTTACAGTGTAAAAGTAGTCGCATTAGTTGTTAATAAAATATCTTCTTAAAGCATTAAAGGTTACGATAAAGTAATACATCCTCTTTACGTCATAAAAGTCAGCTTCGTTAATAAATATGCCGTACTACCTTTTAATTTAATTACGACTCTAGACAGGTTAATGCTACAGCAACGTAAATTACCGATAAAATAGCCGATTGAACGTTTGATTACAATTTTATTGGCGTCTTGCAAAACAATGATTGGGGACTTTTATAGCGCTGTTTGTGGCCGAATATTTTGGCGAGCGCATGTGTTTACGCTATTCGAAGCCTTTTAGGCGACTTGTTTACAAGTCTGGTAGTTTTAGTTTATGCGTCGCCTTTTTCATAGCAGTAAGTATACGAGGAGATAACGTACGTACTTAATTTGATTAATTTTTGTTTTGAGATACCGTACCTATATGTATAATTGAAGAGCTGGTATTCAGATCTGAATGTAATTAAAGATGTCACGAATGGTCTTTGACTCTTTGCCTATAAGACTTTTATAGAACATTTTACGAAAGTGCTTATTTTTGGTCGTTAGAAGTGGTCCTGTACCATTCTCCTTTCTAGTATATCGGAGGACATTTACTAAGTAAGGAAGGACTATAAGTCTTATTTTAAGTAAGTAATTGCGCCGTAAATACAGAAGCATAGATGTACCTGATCTACATTTGGTACGATCCTAGTATATTGGTTTATTTCATATGTATTTCGATCTCTTTGGTAATATAATATTTCTCCGTACAACTCCAATTCGCACAAATAACATGATAATACGAAAATTGCGTAATACATTTTTCTTTGTAACAGTATACGCGAGGGTTCTCGTTACAAATGGATTTAAGGTGAAAAATATGGAGTGACGTATGTATGTATGTGTGATCGATGTCTCGACCTTGGTGTTAAGGTCAAGGTGCGAACATAATGGAGTAGTTAGTTAATATTGTGTATCAGTTGGTATGTGTTGTCTTGTTCGTAAAAATAGTAGGTTCAAGGTCGAAGACTTTAGCGTTTTTTAAATGTTATAAGCTAGTTCATAATGTTTTTTTCATGTGTGATGCTTAAGGAATGTTCTAGACCACTTTATTTTGTATGGTTTTATCGGTAGGTAGGCTTATCAGCGCACTTGTTTACTGTAAGACAGAATTTGCATTATCGACCAAGAGTTTAATGTGACAAGCGAACATTCTAGAAGACTTCATATTGCTAACGAAATGGAGAAGTAAATAAGTCGAGAGTGATATTATATGAGTCATATAGAGGGATTATTTGGCGTTTGTCATCATACGGATACTTTCTGTTTGGCAATCGAATAAAGAAAAAGTTAAATTATTGTTGATTGCTTGGGGTAACTGAAGGGGGCGAAGTCGTTTTGTTTATGTGAATATTAAATGCCCGTGTCCTCATATTGCGGTGCCAAGGATATGTCATATATTGGGTTTATATATTGTGCTCTTAGACTATTACTGTTTTTGATTAATGAAGGCAACTAAGAAAATTTTGGTAGCTGAGTACGCGTACTAGTAGAATTCTACGTTGTAGGTAAATAAGCTAGGATTAAAGGTTAGATCCTAATGATTGTTGATAATTGAGAATAGTACTTTGTTATTGAAATATTTGATCATCAAATTTTTTGTCAGTGTGACCATGATAAATGTTTTAGATAGATAAATGTTCAGATTAAACATTTTCTTAATTTAAAATTTGAAATCGGTCTAAACATTTCCGAGTTTCGAACAGTCATTCAATTTTTAATATGACGTGTACAAAAGGCAAGTATGTAATGCCCCAGTTAATTTTGTGGTGGTCAGTGGTAGAGTGCCAACGTCGCGTCGCAATCATCATGACTTTTATAGACATTGGCAAACGATTGATTAGCGGATATTCATTCATTTCTTGGATATCACTCTGTTTAATACATGTCATATCCATAACTAGCTGTTGCCCGCGACTCCGCCCGCGTGGATTTTCATACAAACTTTCATCCTCTATTTTATCCCCTTGAGGGTAGAATTGATCAAATTCCTTTCTTAGCGGATGCCTACGTCATAACATCTACCTGCATGGCAAATTTCAGTCGATCCGGTCCAGTGGTTTGGGCTGTGCGTTGATAGATCCGTATGTTGGTCAGTCACCTTTGAATTACATATATTTAGATTTAATATTATTCACACGTTTGCGTGATGTAATCCTCACGTGTACCTAGAATGAAAATTGATTGTTAAAGTATTGAAAATCTAATTCTAACATAGTATTATTACGTCTT
>DWAJ01005142.1:0-11895 GCA_018238005.1 Eurema mandarina | reverse complement strand
GAACTTTACGAAGAACCTCGACGAATCTTGGAGCAATCGGAACGGCGCTACTATGCGCTCTCGAATAAATTCTTCATTTCCTGGACACTTATTAGCTAATTTACTGCATGAATCACTATCACAATCATACATTAAATCACTTTATGCACCAAAAAAGGAATATTCAATCGAGATTACAAATAGACGCCATTAGATTCCCGCCAAAACTCATATTATCTGTCTCATATAATTCTATTTATATTTGCCATATATAAAAAGTTTAAAAATTGTAGAATAATAATTTCAGTATTCACTTTTGTAAAGTAGTTTCTTTCCTTTTTTCCTAACACACAGATCACACAGTTCATGATCTATTTCGTTAATAAAGAATTTGCAATTTAAGGCACATCTCTACCAATATAAACTGCACCAAGTAGATTTTTTATATAAGACTTAGTATGTATAAATAAAACTAAATATGTATTAAAATTGTTATTTAATTTTAGTATATTCAACACAACGAGAAGGATCTGTAGGGAAATATTCTTGGCATTTTGTCATAAGTCTCTTCAGTGCTTGAATATATTTTCTTTGCGTTTCATCATTCATTACATGTGCTACATTTTTGGAGAAAATTTTTTCACGTCCAGTACGAGCGTGAATACCCACCATAGTTACACCAATAGGCCATGGAGCATTTCCTATAGCCATCTGTAAATATGCATCACTTGCCTAAAAATAAAAACAAATTAATTAGTGAATGCAATAATTAGTATTCATTTTATTCGTAAAACTAAACTAATAGCGAAAAAGACCAAGATTTCAAAATATTGACAAGAGAAATGATAATAAATTTACTTATGTTCTATAACAATCAAACCATATTATTATTATAGCCATACAATAAGTAATAAGTCATACCATAATATAGTTCCTTTCCAGCAAATGTTTAGTTATTTCCATTAAACTGTCACAAATATCCTCTGGTAAATTTTTCTTTTTGAGCTTGCGCATCAGTGGCTTGAGATAAACTTGTGTTTGTGTATATGTTGCTCTTGCCATTTTGTGTTTAGTTGATGTCTTTTCAGCAGCTGTAGCCGAATTGAGCTGTTGTCCCCATAGATTTAACAAGAACTGTAAAATTATATTAGAAAATTGGTAAAGCCATAAAATGCTTACTTACAAATAACTTAAATATGTAAAAGGTTCTCAAAGAAATAAAAAATCTACCACTAAATAGTACCTGAAGTAGGGTCATTATAACATTCATGTCATGGTTTCTGTCACCTTGTCCCATTGTTTTAGCCATTTCTTGTATGGACTCATAAGTAACAGAGTCATCTAAATCATCATCTTTATGAGATTTTTCACTATCAGTCTGGAAAATTTAAATATATTATCTTAAACTAAAGAACATTTCTTACATTGCTATGTTAGGCATACTGAAATACAACCAGTGTTGCACATGGACAATAAATGGAGAGAAAAAAATTATGTAAGTTGTCTGTGTATACAAAAAAATATAAATAAATAAAATGTTTTCTAAAAAATTTTAGTGTGTAATATACTCAACCTGTGTTCCCAATGCAAGGATTTCATCAAGGTATGCCTGATCCACTTTATCCATAGCTTCTTGAAAGTCATTTCTGAAGCCCTGTAATTTACAAATTTACCAAATTATAATTATGTACTACAAATGTTGTAACTAAGGTTTTTATTCATGAAGTTGAAGAAACCAAAAAGTAATACAGCCAGTAAGTAACATAAAAATCTAAATGAGCACCTTGTTTGCTTCTGGTTCTTGAATCTCAATTCTTCGTAATCTTTTAAAGGACTGGACCTCTAATTCTCCAAATAAGGTAATGGGATGACCTCTTTCTCTTAATCTTTTAATAACTTCAGCTCGGGGTAATGTTGCATTTTCACTTTTTTGGGTTTCAGTATCTTGATTTTTAATTGAACCTTGAGATGAAATGTACACTACATATTAATTTTATGACCTTTAGATAAAACAATTATATTCCAGTTAATGTCACAAGTCTATAGAATCAAAATAATATAGAGTTATATTAAAAAAAGGTTTGAAAGCAGTCTTGTATTTAGCTACAAACTACAGTTCATCTGGTACTGTACAGTTCCTTGGTTGAATCTTTGAGATAAACTTATAAAAATGCCATGTTTAATAAATTGCAATACCTTTATCAGATATTTCTTGTTTCTCAGTTACTTCAATATCGTTTCGTGGTCCATACTTGCTTAAGTACTCTTCTTGCTCTTTTGCTAAAAGCTCACCTCGTTTGAAATATTTCTTAGACGTATTCTATAAATGTATATAACAAAAAGATATTATTATTCATGAGTAATGGAAGTTTTAGCTCGTCTATAAGTTTATGTACTTACTAGAACGTTTTTTTCTTCTAATTGTTTTCTTTTTCGAGCGATTTCAGCTTTTAAAATATCCATATCTAATTAAAATCGCTTTTTTGTTATTTTATAAGTGTGAACAGGCTGTCTTTTCATAACAAACGACAAAATAAGAGATTTAGTCTAAGACCATTTAACACTTTTAAGATTTTAATAGTAAATAAGAGGATAATGTTGGATTTCTATGTAGAAAACAAACTAGAAACTCCAATTTACAACAGTGGTTTACATTTTAATAAGTTTAACTAATGTCATTAAATATTACGTTGACATTTGACAATGAATTCTTAATTAGGGAGTGAAATGTCACTGCATAACACTTTGTAGACTGTGCACTATTTATTAGATTTATAATTATAATTTTACTTTAAAAATTAAAACAATAGAAAATATATAAATGATAAAACCAACAAGACGTTTTGTCGGGTGCGCGTGAATTTAAATAAACATGAGACCGTCCACCAATCGCCGGATGATTAAAGGACGTCCTAATTAGGATGTTTTTGCTTCTTTAAAAGTTTGCGCATATAACAAATCTATTTTATTTAATATCATACCTAATAAGGTATTATTAATGATTAAAAAGTTAGTTTGACGCAATTATCTTGCTTTTATATATGTAATATGTTATATTATACGCCTACAAAAAATAATCATAGGAATATAATATGTACTTCAATAATCTTAAGATAAAGATCAATAACGATAATGATCTCATTAAACGATAAGAGATAACAAACAACAAATATGCTACTTAAATATTAAAACTAGTAAATCTCAATTAATAATTATTGGCCACAGTAAACAACATGATCTTTTTAATTATTGCTATTTTAACAGTTGTATCAAATAAAGTACAAGGTATACGTTATCACATAAAACTATTTAGGAATATTTTATGTATATAATATTTATTTTTTTAATTTACACGAGTTGATCAAATTCTAGGGCAAACGAGGATAATAGGAGGCGACGATGCCCCAACAGGCTTTGGTAAATTTCATGCATCGTTGCAAAATCTTACAGGCCACCATGTTTGTGGAGGGTCAATTATTTCACATAGGCATGTTGTAACTGCTGCGCATTGTGTTATAGGGTAAGTTTCGAAATATACATGTGATAACATCTAATCTAAATATACTTATAAATTAGCTACACTATACAGTATAGCGACTTAATATTATATAATATTTATTCCTTATTCTCTTGGTTAATATCTGCACGTATGGTTGTAACTGCTTCGGCCTACCATGACCATTGGCTATTCATATTGGTTCTCCCGTATTTGGAAATTATATCATTTAATTAGTTTAGCTTATACTATATTATAATATGCGTAATTAAGAACACTTTTAATAAGTCGGTTAGATAGATAGATTATTTTTCTTTATAATGTAATAATGGACAATAACTTAACTATTTTAGAGCTGAAGCTGACTACATAAAAGTCGTTGTAGGTACGATCAATTTAAATATTGGAGGGTTGCAGTATGATGTGAAATCTATATACATACATGAAGACTATAATAATAGTCGCCGTTTGCACGATATTGCAGTTATCAAAATAACTGAAGTTTTCGACTTGCGACATGTGGATATTATACAAATGGACGAAACGAAATTAGAGGAAGGGGATTGGGTCACTGTATCGGGATTTGGCGCTCTTGAGGTACTACTACCTACCGACTTTCAACCGATAGCTTTTTATTAAAGTAGTTCTATTATTTTTCTTATAATGATTATACTATATCTATATAAAAGCAAACATCGATATTTTGACTGATCTGTTATTATTGCCAAATTGTTTAATATGTATTATTATAAATTTGTAGATAATAATAGGTAGGCAATTCATTATTGATGCGCAATATGAATGTAATATTGTCTTGTTTTCAGTCCCACGGAGAATCTAGTAAAAGAATGCAGGTATTACGCCTCCGTGTTTTCGATCAAGAAATATGTGGATATGCTATGCGTTATTCTACGCGAACAGTGTATAAAACTATGTTCTGCACATTCACACGAATAGGCGAAGGCACGTGTTACGTAAGTTTTAATACAATTGTTTTTTTTTTTAATTACCGAAACAGATGTAAGTATGTTTTAATTGCTTACTCAATATAATCAAAGGAATAGGCCTTGATACACCTAGCCATTATTCCCCTAGACATGCGTAACAGACAAACAGACAGTTTGTCTGTATGCATATCTAAACCACATTTGTAATCTTGAGAGTGAGAATGAAAATATAAGCACTAAGCACGTCTCGAATCTAGATATTTTGACAGATTTGTATGGCATACATGGCAAAGTCGTACTTAAATTTTAAGTATGAGTTTTAAGTGTCCCGGCAGAGAAGGGCGGCGTTTTGTAAAAATGCAAAGTTCTTGTAATTATTTAAAGGACTATTATTTTAATTGCAGGGCGACTCTGGCGGTCCATTAGTTAGAGATAAAATGTTAGTAGGCTTAGTTTCTTGGGGAATACCGTGTGGAAGTGGCTTCCCTGACGTGCACACTCGGATCGGTGGATACGTCGAATGGATTCGTAAAATTTTGGGTGGAACAAGCACGCAATATTGTCGTCAACGAATATATTAGATGTTATAATACTGGGGCCACACTAACGTTTAACGTCAATGCCCATTATCTCTATAAATAGGTATCGCGATAATTTTTAACGCATTAAAATGGGTGGCTACACTTCAAAAGTTCTAAACTTCAACGGTTAACATGAATGCTCATGAATTGTGGCCGCTTCATCGCATTAAGCTCTTTGATGTACCGCCACTTGAGCTATCGCCTAACGCCAAATGGCATTGACTTAATGCCATTATCAAATTGTTCCGTTAAGTTGTCCATTAACGCGTAACGCGTTAACTCGTTAGTGTGGCCCCAGCATAACAAGGTGTCTATCAAAGCGGTTATATTATGTAGGTATAGTATGAAGTATGAACAGTCGACTACGAAAGTATAATTATTTTTTATAATTACATATTTTAACAAATAATCTTTACACTTATACTTAAAAATTAAGTGTCGTGACTGCGTAACAAAATAACTGATTATTTAATTTTCAAAATACAAAGAATAAAAAAAAACAGCTAAAAGAATTTGTTATTTTTTAAGTAGACTTTGCTATAAATTTGTATTCATTTTCATACATATGATATTAGTATTAATATTTATTTTAGTGTATAATCATTTTAATTAAAAATAAAACAGAATTTGTGCATTTCAAGTTTTTTATTATTCTTAGATCTTAAGATAATTATTTCATATTCTTAATATAAATTCTATATTAACTTAACACACTTTTTGTTTGTACAAATCTTTTAACTCTCTCATAGTCCATCTGAAATTAATAAACTAAAATGAGATTTGTTAGAAAAGTTTATCAATATGTTTAAATATTTAATCCTTCTAGATGTTTAGAATCTTAACTTATAGTATTGAGCACAGAATAAAATTATAATATTATCCTATCCAAATAATATTATAAATTTGGTATGTAGATAGGTGATACCCTGGATTAACACATAAGATACTTGAAACCGGGATATACCCGCGGTACTACGCGCCAACTACGAGGGTAAAACCGCGAGGCACAGTTATTGAAACGTAATATTATCACTAGATACCTTGTATTTATGCTTATTCCCCTCAATTTCCATAATAACTGCCATAACAGGTCTACCGTGTGCGCATTGAAAGGGAGTTTTACATTCTGATAGAGATTGCAACAACTCCTCGCAATTAGCTTTGGATAATCGGTCTCCAAACATTATTGCGTATCTACATGCCTAAAAGAAAAAAATACTGCAATGAATAATTGTTATTATCTTTATATTAAATTAATTATGTATGTTCCTTTATTCTTACCTCGCTAAAAACTAGATTCATAATAGTCTGAGGATATAATGGAATGTTGCCTTTTAGTAATTTTAGAGAACCAATCAGTTCTGATATTAGACTTTTCACAGCTTTTATTATTACATCGACCTGAGAAAATATTCTGATCATTAAATCAATCAATATAGTAGGCTACTATAAAAAAACTATAAACAATCTAAAAAAAAAGCTATAAACAATATATTTTTTAAATATTTACCTGTCTATTAGCTTTACCAAGAATAGCTTTTGGTATTCCATAAATAGATATTATGTTTTCATTTATAGTCCATTGTAAACCAAAAATGTTCAATCGATCTTTATAGTTGTGCAGAAAAATTGCATCATCTTGGGCTACTTTAAACGAAATTGCATCTATATTTTCCGTCAGCCAAGTAGCACCGTCAAAATAATCTGTAAAATATATTTTCATATGAAATTTGTTTGATACCATTTATACCAGATATGCCTATGATAAGATCTACTATCAATTTTACTAAAAACGTAGTAGTTTAACAACAATTTTAATACTAAACTTATATACTTGTTGCAACATAAACATAAAATGCTGTCAGAGGTAAATTACTCTAGGTATAAATAATTGTAAATTTTGGATTGATAGTTCCCCCACAAAAACATGTTGTAATCATTGGTAATCTCAAACATTAGATGATCAATGTTCAAGGCTCATTACCTGCCAAATTATTTTCTAGGCGAATCCTCTCGTGAACGGCATGCTGATCAAACAATACTAAGAAATCTGAACATTGCTCACTTGAGGCTGTTTTTCCTGGCAATATAGTAGCTATGAACTTGTTATCCACTTGTCCTAGTACCTGAAACCATTATTACAATTTAAATTAAACCTAATGACTTTTCATTATTTCTAACTATATCTACTATTACTTAGTAACTGTATCTTATGTATGAACAACTATTCCAACTTATAAATACTTAAATTAACTCATGAACATCTAAATATTTATACTACATATACAGTTTAAAATATGTAAATGTATGAAAGTTGTTTTAAAAATGCAGTCTATATAATAAAACAAAACTACGAAATATATTTATCAAATTAAAGTGCATGACCGGTTTCATAAGGTATCTTTGCTAATGATCACTTTTTTACTTTTTTTTAACATTGGGTTTGTTAATTAGGTTGTTTAATTTTTATAATTAATTCTACCAGATTTATGGCTAAAAGCTAACTTTTGCAACTCTAATGGATTCAGAATTAAAAACCAAATCTGCGCAATCCTTTTTCATTTTGTTGTTCGCTTTATTAGTATCGTGGGTGATTAAATCATTAACGCTTTGAACATTTTGTTCAAATATTTGAGCAGTCTCTAATACTGCTTCAGCAAAATTTTTATATATTGTCTGCAATTAGCACAAAATTAGTTCATTAATTTAATTATTGAAGTCTTCATAAAATTAGCTTTTCTAACAATGTATTCTTACATTATCATAATAATCGTCTTCTGTAGGATTTAATTCTTTCGTATAATAATTTTTAGTAATTGGAGACATGCCTAAAATCATTGATATCAGAGTTAATGGAAAAATCTCATACTTCAAGTACTATGCCTATCCATAGTACCCAATTTTAAATAATATAGGTAAGTATATAGTATTTTACCCTTAGGCATGAAATTGCATCTTCCTTCAATTAAAAAAGCATTCTCATTATTCTCCACAAAACACTGATTATTGTTAAATATTATTGCATTAGGCTTACTATCTGCATGGAATGTATCCATAAATATATCGTTAATTTCTTCCGTTAATAGTGAATGGAAATGATGTGATGTTATATTAGGTGCTAAGCCATTTATATTAACAATATCTGAACAATAATTATAATTTTTATTTTCATTCATACTGCCATTGAAAAGACTATCTTTTTTGTTTGAATTGGCATATGTTTCTATTTGTTTATTTGTTCCATCACTGGTATTAGTTAAAACCGTTTCGCATATTCCTATAGGCTCTATTTCTCCAACATCATTTTCAATTATTTGAGAATGTATTGAACCTTTATCTATGAGATCTAAACTCCCGGGATTACCAATGTGAGAATATATTGCATTGATATCATCACTGTAGATAATAGTGTTCTCTTTATATTGATTTTCCTCAATACAATTATTATCTGAGTGTAAAACATTATTTCTTGTTAGATGTATTGAATAAGTTACATCTAATGCTAAATTAATATTTGCATCTTGATTGTAGAGAATCAAATCTGGATCAATTGAGTATGTTCCAATTACTGTTTTTATGTTGTCTTCAAAAATGTTACTTAGAGTCTTATTCATATCATCAGAAATGTTTCTTTTACTGTTTAGGTCATTGTTTTTATATTGGAAATTATTAATGCTACTGGAAACATCTATAGTATACAAAGATTCGTTTGCACCTAACTTTAATGATCTTAAAATTGTTGTTTTATTTATTTGATGTGGCTTTTTTTGTCTTTTGCTTGAATTTTGATATGGTCTTCTTTGTACTTGAAAATTCTTTCTAGAAGCATTGCTAATATAATGTTTAGTTCTACTGTAATTATGGCTTTCGTAAGTTAATTTTGAAGAATATACAGGTTCGTTATTATTGGTATTATTATTATTGTGATAAAATCGTTCTAGAATAAATAGTAATTACTATAATATTACATATTAAAATAATTTACACCACATTTAGTAAATTTTATTAATTTACCTGGAGAATCTGGCTCTATTTCATAATTATTCTGGTAATTATTATTTATATTATTTTCTGACACATAGTATAAAACAGACTGTACAAGATCATAAGTAGACAACACTGAGAATTTCTCATACTTTAAATTCACCTGGTCCAAATTATGGTTTTCTTGATACGGATCTGATTTCTTTTCTTTCAACTCCTGCACCACGAGGGTGGGTACATCTGATTTAGTTGGTTTTTTGAGACACACGCTTTCAGAAGGTAAATAAGATCTTGTGCGAGGTATATTTTTTTCAGTCGGCTGTTGTAAGATTTTATGTTTCCTTTTCAAACTTTCAGAGGGATTATTAAACTTATACATAAATGAAGTTCTATTAATTGCCATTTTTTGTTTTGATTTTTGAGATTTTTGTTTACAATTTTTACTTTGCATTTCATAATTAATTAACTTTCTACTTTTTTTCTGGGTTAATTGCGAATGTAAGTTTTGAGATTTATCTTGGTGCAATGCAGGTGTTAACTTTGCGTTATTTTTCAATGCATTTTTTTGTGCTTGTTTCTTTATATTTTCCTTTTTTCTTTTTATGTGTTTTCCTGATTATAAAGCAGTAGGTTACATCTTTTAATTAATTAATTATAAATATAACTATGTACTTGCAGGACCTGTCATAAACTCATTCAAATTAAGTTCACAAGTCATGGACTGTTTGCCTATCTCAGCCATATTAATTATTATAAGGGTCTCTACTTCTCTTGTGTTTTATCTACCAGTAAGGATCCTTAATTATATCCAAAGATTAAATATTCAAAACCCACAAATTGTACCTCTTAAAGATAATGGTACAGAGAAAAAATAAAATTAATATTGTAAATAATTTTTACCTTTTGCCCCATGATGCATCTGCAATGTTTTTTGTTTCTTCGTGTTGTTGATTAATATTTTTTCCATGATTTTCTTTACTTCTTCTTTTGTGTTCAGGTTTGTTTGTACATTATTTTGGCATTTCTGTCTGGATATTTCTTTCAATTTAATATCACCACTATAGCATTGTACTAATTTTTCTAATAAATTTTTAATTTGATCCCAATTCTTAAACTCTATTCTAATTGATTTAACATTGTAATTTATATCATAATCAAGACGTGGACATGATATAAATAAAAAATAAAATGGTATATCTTGATTACCGATCTCTTTATCATGTAAATTTACCTGAAAAAACAACAAATTATTTTAACTATATGGGTGTTATAAACACATTATGTCTTGCATATTTGTGATAAAAGTTTTTTGTTATTGTTTATGTTATTATAACTTCTTAAAAATTTTTAGTTGTGTTCAGTGTGTTTCACCAGCATTGAACTTGTATTTTGAACCGTTTTGCAGCAGCTTTTGTACTAAATTTAAGTCAAATTGGTTGAATTATTAAAGACTGACATGACAGACATACATACATTGCATTTAGAATAAAGAAGTAGTGATGGATCTTTTATGCAATTATCTTTTAATTAACATTTTGATGAAAAAAAAAATAAACCAAAAAAGTTGATTCTAATCTTACCCTTTTAGTAATTTTCTTTCTTTGAATTCCCAAATATTTTATCAAGTTTGTGTTGATGATTGTATGCATTTTAGTTTTAGGAATAAACTTATTATTCAAATATATCCACTGGTAGTTTCTTGAGTCTACATGTCTCTTGCCAATAAAGGCTTTTACTTTGTAATCTCTTTTCTCTATTTGCAGCTCTTGATAATCTTCAGATGAAATGTCAAATAGGTTTGATAATGTGATGTTCAAATCTCTGTTTTTATTTATTTGGAATAATATTTCATTTTTACCATCATCTCTTAGACTAAATGATACATTTACATGTACTAATGAGAGTTGTTTCAATAAACCTTTAATGGCTTGAAATTCATTACTGCTTTCAATAGCATTTCTTTGTAACTTCAAGTTATATAAAAATCCTTTAATATTAACCTGAAATTTATAAACATTTCAATTATTATGTGTAATTAAAAGGCTATTTTAAAGTCCTGGATAATTACTTAATTGTAAAATATAATACAATAATAAATAATTCAATCTGGTATATGGTGGGTTAAGATAAAGAGGTTAGATTTGTTTTAAATACTTACAGTAGTGCCTCTAGATGGCCTGTGAGTGGCTTTTGAAATTCCTTTACTCTCTCCTTTGAAAAACAATTTGCTAGAAGTCTCCTGATCGCTTTGATAGCGTGAAGTTATTATTACTTCACTACAAACTTCAATAATAGATGCTAGAGCCAGACCCCTAAACCCATACGTATGTGGTGCAAACTTTAGGTCTGATGTATTTACAAATTTACTAGTAGCAAACCTTTGACCAAGTAAATCAAAGTCGCTTCTTTTAATGCCAAAGCCGTTGTCAACAACTTGTATATTACTATCGTGTATGTTTAGCCTGATTGCAATAGAAGTGGAGTTCGCATCGAGAGAATTATAGACCTGTAAATTCGGAACAAAATACAAATATGAATATTTTTACTATTTAGGTACTTATATGTTCTTGATTAACAATTAAAGTTTTTAGGAATTTACCAGTTCTGTAATAGCTGCTGAAAAAGTGTTTATATAATATGAAGCACTTATCAAGTACTGAACTTCTGTTGATAGTTTTTGCATCTTATAAAATTATTAAAGTTTTAACTTTTTTTATTACAAAAACATTTCTGACTTATGTTTTTGACATGTGACATTCTTTGTTTTGTTTACTTCAATCAGTAGTAGTAGTAGTAGTGTCATTTATCCTAAAAAGGAAAGGCAATGGTACAGAGCCATACAGCCTAATCTTTGGTCGTTTTAATTATATTTTTAATATAAAAAAGGCTAAAAGCCTACTCTTCTCTA
>DWAJ01005141.1:0-11896 GCA_018238005.1 Eurema mandarina | reverse complement strand
AGTTGCCGTGGAATAGAAGTCAGATACCCATCGATATATTGGAGGCGAATGGAGGGTATGGCGGCCCGTCTAAGAAGAAACGTGATATCAACGAGGGGTACGATAATGACGCTAGGCTATACCACTTTTATAAATATGTCCAGGAGATTTTGAATGGGTAAGTTGTTATTGCAACAATGCTTAAAATTTTATAAATATATTATTGTAGATAAAAATCATAACACATTCTAAAAAATAAATAGCTTCTAGCCGGATGCGTCTGGGCTGTGTATGCTTCAACATTTCGCGAAACCTTCTTGAAAATGTTATTTTATTTAACGTTTTTAATTTTTAGTTTTGTAGCAGTAGACTATGACTTTATAATGTGTATTAATTAACATTGTTCTTATAATGATAATTAATACTTTTAATTTTGTCATAGATGTAATTAGTCAAACACTTTTCATATATCCATAGAGTCAATGCTGATTTTAGAAAATTGAAAAGAGTAGGTGGTTCTCGACAGCGACCAGCACTTAACGATTTAAATCAATCAACAGTTAAAATGATGCTGAGTCAGATGAAATATGTTCGAGAACAATATTTTTAGCCGACATCAAAAACGAGCAAAGTTATCAACATTGATTTATTACATTCTGACAAACGGATAGGTCCTGCAGGAAGCAATTTTCAGATAAATTGGTTTCGTCAATTTCCATTTTCGCAATGTCATTTATTATAATTTATTATTGTTTACTCGATCGGAAATGCGTTTACGCAATGTTGATACCAAGTTCGCGATTGGTCAATCAATTGTGAAAAATTCTGTGATCATTTCAATTTATATGTGAGCAGTATTATTAAATGAGGTTGTAAATTATATTCTCGAATGTAATGGTATAGAAGCGGACAATCCACAATCGATATATAAAACAACAGATATATATTAACTGACAAAAATGCAATTTTAAACACTAAGTTACTACAAAAAAAAATATTTTATCAAATAAGTTGTTTTTGTATAGATTGAAAGAGTTCTCGTGAAATTAAAGAAAATTAAGGCAATAGCACTTTTGAATGTGGGTTTAAAGTTACTCCATATTCAAGAAATGCTAAATATTTAATTTTGTAAGCTTGGCTAGTGATCGATGCCTTGCGAGTCCGTCGTCACGCCCCATCGCGATATCCCTTCCAATTTATAATCGGATAGCTGCTGATTTCTGCGATCCTTATCACTTAATTAATGAATAGCCAATTCCGACTTTCAATATTCAATACATTGATTATATTAGTCGTTGATCAAATGGAAAAACAAGTCATATTAGTATTGTCTTCACTTTTTATGTGTTTTATTTAAAAGATTAGTTATTTTGTATATTAACGTTTAAGTAAATTATACCTATTTTGTTTATTATGAGACGGGGTTCCTGTGTTTAGAACTGAACACCCATTATTTTCATGGAACACAGTAAAATATGATTACATAAATCTTGTACAATTATCATATCTAGTAAGATACTAGTACTGGTTCTTACTACAATCGGAGGATACAGCTTCTGCTAATATCCGTGGATCATAGATAGATATGGAATCCTTATATTTCGATGTTTAGTTTCAGCTACAACGGAACTTCCTGCGTTTTCCGGACTCTGTGTGAGCTGGGTGCCGAGCCACTTCATACCAACTATGAAGACGACTTGCTGCATGAGCTGGCCACGTTTGTTCTTAAGTAATTATCGATTTCATTTCATTATAATAGAAGTATAAACTCTAATTTTGTTACCAAATTGATTCAATACACGTATACATATATACATGTTTGATAGTCTCATAGATACTGATTTGTAGTACTTGAAAAGTTGAAACACAGCGGAGTAGATGTAAAACAAAAGCAATATTTTACTAAATAAGAATGCATAAAACAAAGTTTTCAGAATGAAATAGAGAGATACACCTATTTTTTTATTTTTACATACATTATTACATAGTATAAAACAAAGTCGGTTTATTCTGTCTGTCCCTATGTATGCTTAAATCTTTTAAAACTACGCAACCAATTTAATATCATATAGAGTGATGCAAGAGGTTTATGTGTAGAATATATGCAAAAATGCGGATAAAACTTTTAACGTCTCGTTTTAAGTAAATAGTAGCAAATGACACAAATATAATAATATGTTTTGTTTTTGAGATTAAATGTCGTTATATTATATATAAAAATACATTCATACATCCTATTGTATTCTCAGTCATTCTGTCTGACTACGGTAATTTCTAGAAATAAAAGTTTTTTCAAATCGCTACGAGGAGATAGCTTGTACGTTAATGAACAAGTATTTAAATATTAAACGCCTGCCATTTAAGATACATTTACACAGCAATTCTCTTGAACATTGCTTGTGACATCTATGTATTTAATTTATTAGAGCGTCCTGTCAAACAATTGTTCAAGTTATTTGAATTGTAATAGCACGATAATAATAGTTTATTTAGCAGTAAAATACAACACAATAATTGATATACTGAATAGATAGTATAAAAGAACTGTATTGCTAGCTTTCATTCATGTAATGTTTAAGGATGTTTGAGAACTGATATGTAGTTTAAAAAATCAAATTTACTTAATAATTGTTTATAACTTTCTAGGTAGTAAAATGGAACAATAAAAAGTAACTCACGATGAGTTTATCAACCAGAATAATTAATTACATATAGGTAACATAGAATTATTTCTTTTATTTTTCAGTCCAAGCAACGATGCGGTACATAGTCAATTGAAGGATACTACGCCATACATAGAAGCCTACAACGAAGGGAAACTTGATCAAGATTGTCACAGCTTGTACCACTGTCCAATATCTCTGATCGATCTGTTCACAGAAAAACATGGCCATAATGAAGACTGAATTTTTATTTTATATTAATTTTATAAGCAATTTATAAATAAATATATTTTTTCATACAACCTTGTTTGATTATCCCAAACGTGTTGCCAATATCAGATTAGTCAATTGTTTGACATGTGATATGATCAAAGAATAAACATCCTTGTTTCAACTTAAAAATTAAGAATCTTTCAAATCAAAACAGAATAATTGTTCTTTAATAATCGTACTACACAAGAAAAACCATATGTATATGCACAGGAGTTAGATTGACAAACTTAAATAGACTTCTAATCTAGATTTATGCATTCCAAATTTATACATAGTATTCATTGCTCATTTCCGTGACAATGTCAAGTTCGTAACACTCACTCTGATATTAGCTCCTCACACCCACTGTTACCTATCACGAGGCAATACGCTTTTCATATTTAATCTTTTCCTATAGTTGGCTCCAAGGCTCTTCAATAATCGAGTACACTAAGGATCTAACAGGTACGGGATTTAGATTAACCAAGTTTAATCGATTTCAGAACAGCTTAAATTTATGCATAGCGCCCATTCGGACGATCCTCGCAAAGGTGTCAAGTACTAAGAACTATCTCTCTAGAAATATCTATCTACTCACAGCGACTGTTAGTGGACCTAAAATATTTATATTATTTTTATTAGCTCAAGGGTTTAGAAGCCCAAATTCAGTTGTGGATTCTTTTGATATTTTATCGTTTTAATACAGACTAGTAACGCATTCGCTTATCAGGCGAAACTTCTGCTCAGTTAACCACAACCACGTCAACATGCAAGGGATATAAAGAAGAACACAGATGCTAGATATAAATTGTTTAATCAAATTTAAAATAGTCCAAATTTATGCATAGTGTCCATTCCGATTTCTGTAAATGTATCAAGTACGGAGGACTCGCACTCCGGGAATAAAGTCTCGCACCCGCCGTTGGCTGACCTCCCTAATCTTTCAGCTGCGTGGTACTCATTGTCTGTGTGGTGGGATAACGCGTCTTTGGTTGAAGAAGGCCTGGAAGATTTAAAGATATAGTTAGGTTTGAGGATCATTAGTACTAGCTGTGACAAGGTTTATACCTGGGTAGAACTATACTATGCGGGTCTACACTTTCAAATAGTTATTCTGATGTGGAAGTACTCAATTTGCACGCTATGTCTGTTCTTAATTTGATCAAAATATCTTAAGTAGTAAAAGCGTGATGTAACGATAGACTGACACATAGACAGTCAGATAGACAAAGAGAGTAATTTCCGTATTTACATTTTTTTAATTAGTAGGAACAGAGTAAGTAATAGAACAAAACTCTCTTGAAATAAGTCAATAAAGTATTGCTCGAGATGACAATATTGTACCATCATAACATAATATCTCAATCTCCAAAATTCAGCACCATTTCTTTAAATCGCTTAAAAAATTCGTTATTCCGTCTCGAGTTAGGTACTTACGTGAATAAAATATGCCCAATTTCGCCAAGTAAACCATTTTCATACGTAAAGGGGACTTCAGCAGCCTCGCATATGGTTCGTAGCAGGCATGGCCGCCCCGTATATCCGTATCTGCAAGTTATCAAGCCGTTTGTTTCATTTAAAAACGTAAATGGATATCAAACGTGAGATTTTCATTGATATGTGTGATTCGCTTTTAGAATGTATATTCGATTGGTATTTGCGACTGTAGGTATGAAAAATTCACTATTGATTGAATTTATTTTGACTATTCTCTCATCCCAACTAGGTAACATGTTGCTATAAGAATTCATCATCTAATTATAAAAATGTATGTGTTTTAGTTCGATAAATTATTGCATCAAAAGCGTATCGTTCTTAAATATTTGTATAAAAAAATGTATAAAAAAGGTCCCTGTATTTGCAATATTCCGGAATTATTAATGATAATGAGAAATTTAAATTAACGTATTACTAAAATAAGAGAAATGCCTGATCTTATTATTAAATTAATAAATATCTTACTATAAGTCCCCTTTGTCTGTACGTCTACACTTTCGTGTTCAAGTGAGTTAAAATTGTTTGTCAACCGTTCTAAAACTCAACTCCGCGAACAATGTACACAAAATATTAAACAGTACTCGAAGCCAAGTTCGCAGACCCGAAGTTGATACAACTATTCCAAGTACTAAATTACAAGCGACAGCCCGCAAACTGTGCAAAAATTGTTGTTGAAAAGAATTTTGCAAACATATAGATTTTACTATGTTTCGAACTTTCTTAACTTATGGAGGAGATATTTTTGACTATACACTCAGGTTATGATAGTAATTATCACATATAATCTTCTTTATTCTTATTATTTATTATAATTTATAGATAGTAAGGCTATTTATGAAACTCATTTATTAACAAGTGTAATATTTTTTACCTTTCAATCATATGTTCTAGAATTTTGTAAAAGTCCCAACGATTCATTCTCTGAGGCTCCTCTTCTTGCTTTTCTAAATTTTTTTGATCTATTAACTCTTGTCGTCTTATCGCTTCAGATAAAGGTAGCTCCGTATTAATATCGTTGTCATTCATTATGCTCCCTTCGCTGTATAGCAGCGCTCTTTTTCTTCTTTCATTAAATGTTATATCTACCAGAGTATCATTTTCAACATCATTATCCAGGTGAGTATCAACATCATCTATTTCTCTGCCATCATTAAGTTCATTGACTTCATTTTCTTCGATATCTTTAGTTTCCCCATCCATATCTCTTGACACAGTATCGGCAAACCCGTAAATTCTACTTGTGTATTCTGTACTGTTTGTCGGTAAATCATATTGGAATTTGATGACCGTGCCAACAGTGACGGACGCTTCTTTTAAATCGACTGGGACACCAAGACCGATGATGAACTGCAACAAATTTACTACATTATAAAAAAATATGTTTTATCAGTTTCGAGGACGAAAACCTATATCTTTATCCTTGTCACTCCCCATAATTAGTTACAACTATTATTAAAATTACTAAATTACTGCGGCCAATTTCTGTGGACGAAGTCTTACTTACCATAACGTGGCACGATGTCTGGTCTGATTCGCTAGACTAAAACAATTAAAATTATAATATTTTGCCCTTTACATATTAGTCGTTAATCCTCGTCTTAATTCCAATTGCGTTCAACTATCTTGCTACTAAGAAATCATTTCAATTGATCCGATTGGTAATAAGTTATGGTTCTACAGATATTATGCATAACTCAATTAATATCAATACCAATTTAAGAGCATTAATTTCTAAGCCATAGTCGTGCTTAATCACGCTTACATGATTACTCTGAATACCTAAATCATTCCGACCCACTAAATTCCGCTTTCGGGAACTAATCAAACAGAATCGCGCGATTTCTTAGGGCTTTGTAGCTAGTGCAATTTAATGACAGTAAATTATTCATAGGTTATCGATACCATTGTAACATATTGTATTAACGGATTAGTCTATCCTCGAAGTTAATTTATTGTAAAATATGTATGCAAAGCGGAAGCAAAAGACCTATGTTTCTTAATAGACCATGTATTTTTCTGATTTAATACTCACAGCTAGCAATATAAGTATTTACAATAGTTCAGCATTCTAAAACAAAGTTTCAGCTGTACGTCTAGGGCTCAGATGTTTCTTAAGTAAAGGATATTTTCTTCTCTTTTGTACTGAATATGGCAAGATACAATTCTCATTAAGTAATTCAATTTTGTGTACAAAGTAAACGTATTTTATCTTCAAAACAAACTGACTTTCGACTTCTCGAAACTTGAACGGCAAACAAAAAATTGTAAGCATCAATTTAATTAAAAATTAAGAAAACAACCCCAGACAATAACGGGAGGAAAATTACATCAGCCATTGCAAAGACTGTCTTGAAATTTTTTTATATAAATCGAAGCTCTATTGTTTTAGAAAAGGTCCGCATAATGCTTTAAATTCCATTTACATTGAGATACAACTTTATCTAGACGGTTGAAATTAATTATGTTTTAGCGAAACTAGATATCAAAGGCCAAATTCCATGGGAATTATTTACGTTGAGTTAGCTATCAGCGAAATACTTGTTTGTTTGCCAAATAAATTAAATATCGACAGTACAATCAGATATCGTAATTTAAGCTAAATAATCAAACAGCGTGATTCAAAGCACTAAAAGTGCTTGAAGATCTAATGGGATTCAAGAAAAAAAATATTGGAGCTAAATAAAAAATTAACTTAAGCAAAGCGGGCCGGGAGCGCTCGAGTTAATTGCATTTGAATTCACGAATAAAAAACACTGCTTCGTTAAGCCGGATCCGGTAAAAGAAAACATCATTTACTTAAGTTTAAATCGGAATGTAAATTTACACGGGCGTTTGGAAAATTGAAGAAGATACCTGCGCTCTGGCGGGACCTCCGTCGGGGTAGACGAGGTAGCGACGTTGGCGGCCGGCGTCACAGAGCGCGCCCAGTAAATTGATTAAAAGTAGCGTTTTGAACATTTTACGAGTTCAGTGTGATTGGTAACGTACGGCAGGCTCGCTGATGTGTGAATACGGTGTAAGATAAAATATACAATGTTTGTTTAGAGCCTCCGCCTCGGGGCTAATGAACCGTTATGTTTTCACAGCGATTTGGATCGAACGGCGCTCATGACCCGTGGACTAGATTCACTGAAATTCACAGTTTTGTAAGTGATTTCGGGGAGTTTATATTTTTTACTATGAGAGGAACGTTTATAAATATTTTTATATCATTTTAATAAACAATATAGTTATTCGTCTTGTTATAATTTAGTCTAAAAAAACAAAATATAGCTTTTTAACATATTTATGAAATAGACGTTCATATGAATTAAACCGACTTATAAATTAAGTTATGTTTATGTGGAGTCATTTATTTTGATAAAAATAGTTACGATATTAGGTAGGCATAAAAAAATCTATAATATCAAAATACTAGTTTATTCACACTAACATGTTTGTGCAAATTTCCTTCTAATTCCGTTAACAGTTTTTATGCCTTTTTTATGATGTTATTTTTCGGTATCTTTCCCGAACTGAACTTTAGTGACAACATAAAATGTGGCTTGTGTCCTTTTTATAACATATATTTTATATAAAGATGTAGTCGATATTCTGTTTACTGTATTTACAAGATTATATTATGCTAAAATAAGTAGGTATTTTAAAGGCAAAATGTTTAAAATATTATGTAAGATATTTTAATATCCATTGTTTAAAACATTAAAAAAAGATATACCAAAAAAAGAAATCAATATGGGAGAGGGAGGTACATAAGCACATATATCATATTTGGACTCATTAAAAATCAACTGTAAGGAGAACTTGAAAAAGCATGTTTGAATTTCATCAATATGTTAAAGAGAAAAATATGTTTTTTTTAAACTCAAATTTGTTCAAATCTGCCTCCCCATGTCGATTCATCTCCACTCCCCATGGCAGTTTTGAAAAATGGGTTAAATACCAGACAAAGAGAGTATACTCTCTCGAGGAATAATTTGTGTTTATTATAGTGATATTTATTGTTATTTAAATATAAAATAAACTTGAACGAATTTGCTAAAGTTAAATCTTGCATTACAGCAACAAACATAAAATTTAAACATTGAGATTTGCCCAGTGAAAGAAGTACTGTCAGCTTGTTTCAGCAGTTCTTCATCATTAAGGCTGTCACTAGCATCACTCGTATCGTTATTATTGTCCGACTTAGAACTTGATGTACATAAAATCTGCCCCGTTTGTTTTGATCAAATCTGCCCCAAGGTTACCTGGAAGATAAAATATTACAAAAAATAATGTGAAATAACTGGCAAGCCAAAATTAAAAGGTGGATCGAAAACCATTTATTTCTGCATAATTATGTGAAATAATTAGTTGGACCTTTACTCACGTAATTGTAAATCTCTAACAACATTAATTTAATTTTTTTACTTCGCCGTTACAAATACGACAACGGGCTATAACTCTTTTTGACAATAAAACACACGCGCCCTGTGACTTGACGCTTATCACAACCAGTATTGCTAATATTAAAATGGAGTTTTGCCATAGATTAACATAAAGCTAAGTTCAGAAATCAACATGTTCAAATCTGCCCCTGTGCTAAGGTGCATACATAAAATTATTTGTCATGAGCCCTTTTCTCTCTGTCTAAGGCAGACTCAGTAGCGTATGTAAATAGTATAAAAAACCTTCTAGCTGTAATTACTGCCGCACCTGTATTTATCAACTTCCTTACTGAAACTTCAAACAAGCCGTTGTCACGTCTTCCCCATTTGGACGCTCTAACTGCAAGCATCCACAAACCCAAGTGTATGACGTCTACTATTATTTTAAAAACCGCTTCACAAGCTTGCCTAACGGATTTCAAATTCCTTGTTCAAATAAGCTTGTCACACATACGGGATGATCTACACGAATATCCCGCTAAGCTCATATTAGAACGTCAAATCTAGCCTTTACGACCCCCGTTTAATCAAAATTCAAATCTAACTGCCAGCGATAAGGTCGACAATCAAGTGTCGGTTACCAGCCACGAGTCCAGATTGTCTGAAGTTTCCATGTTAGAACATTTCAGTAATATCCTTAAAGAAACACACTCCGACAAAATCTCAAAGCCAGCGGTTTAACTAAATCATAACGCTATGTGGATAACTAATTATATCATTACGTATGTACAAACATTTATTGAACTGACGAAACTTCAGCGTCATTCATATTTATCTTTTGACAGATATTTTATAAGACGAAAAGTTTTTATACATTTTACACCTGTCCTAGAACCAAGTATGTAATTTTTACAGATTCTACGCCCTTCACACAGCAGTCGAAGGGAAACGCAGCCAGAGCAGTAGGCAAAGAAGATATCTACTATTTACTCCAAGCACACAATGGGGAGTAAGTAGCTGGCTAACAATGTTTAGTTTTCCGTGAATATCTATTGGAATTTCAATAGTTCTAACAAGATAGAGATTTTAAAAATCTTAAAGGAAAAAATACCATACGGTGCTTTGGTGCTTGCAATCTGTTTAAATTAGTTAAATTAGAAATTAGTTATTAGTTTACTGATATGCTATTTAACAAAAACCTATGTTAAAAACTAGAATGTATATTTACCACAAATGGTTAGTATGATTGGTAATATGTGCAGTCTCTGGTCTAAGGCGATAAACCCCAGGCGTTGAAACACTAAGACTTCATTGCCAATACAGCCCTTGTTGCACGAGAAAGCGATCTGAAATTGGTCTTGCCGTTTGCGCTTTATCTGAGATATCCATGGCACTTATATAACAGATGGTTTTATAAAACACAAAGGCATATACCATTTTTAAAAGTTTGAAATTTGTGCACATCTAAAATCAGGAATCAATTTATACTATTCTGGCATTTTAAGGGTAATTGAATACTTAATAAAATTACTTTTTTTTGCAGGTATTTGTAACAATAGCCATACCGATTGAATCGGAATCAACAGTCAGTGTTGCCTGGTTCTTCGAGGCTAATTACTACAATGTTGCCAATGCCACTTATTTTGAACCCTTGCTTGGAGATATTGAGGTAAGTTGTAATGTATTAATTTTTATTTATAGGTACTAGGAGTGACAATAAATTTATACTATTAAATAAATATAGATTTGATTGATTTGACATTGATTGTAATACTAAATTAAAGATGGCGTCAGTTTGACGTTAATGACTATTTTTGAAGAAATGTACGATACATTTCTTTGGATGTACCTAGTACATTAAAATTCAAGTGGTCAAAGATAGTAATTCTTCATTACTTTTACTACAGTTCTATGTAATTTCCGGTTCTATATACTATGTATGACTAACGAATGAAATATTCCATATATCTCATTCGTTAGTCATATATTATATATGTACTTAATAATTTATCTTAATTTTAGATACCTAGTAACAGAGATCAGCGAAGTATCATTGACACTAAGAATATGTTCACAAGAAGATACTTTTACACGTTGATCGAGACTATGTTAGAAAAGTAAGTCATATTTCCAAATACACTAAGTTATGTTATAATAAGTATACAATTCGTATAATATGTTTGAAGTGTTATCATATGAACTTATAGATATCTTATAATATATATTATAATTACTGGTTGCTATGTTTATAGTTGTCTACTATTATATATTTTTGAGTGTAGTTTATCGATATATTATGTTCATTATATTTATCATCCATTTCCGTACCTCTCAGGTAACATGGCGGAAATTGCTATTTAGCAATAAGGACTTTTTAAATTACAATAAAGAGTTTAAAAATATTTATATCGAACCCATACGAAGGAAAATTATAGAGTAATAATTAATTAATTGTAGTAGTAGTATCATTAAAAGACTAATAATGGCGTTAGAAAAGAGCATTACGGTATCAGCAAATCAGCCTATTATTCCTTTCAGCCCGTTCTAATTCCAGCAAGTGAGCATTGAAGTAATAACTTTAGCAACAATCTCGCAATAGAACGCAACTCAACACACTGCAAATTAATGAGCTGATCCTATAAGTTGTGCTCATCGATCTCTTGTTTTTTTATGCTGGTTACGTCATTTTAAAGTTTATGATATTTTATTTTGTGAAACATGAACCCTATGAGACATATGAATTACTAAAAAATACCCTGCCATCAATAAAACTGCAAAAAGTAAAACTTATCTTTCCTCTTGTCTTCGCCTGAATGATGCCAATATCGGCCTGGTTCGAGACAATTTTTAAACGAATCTAATTTTAAACCTAATATTTGTTTATTAAGGTAACTTATTTTATTCTTTATATGTTGCATTTCAATCTTTGTATGATCGCATTACTATTCTATAGTCTTAACACGCATACCTTTACAAAGAAAAGTCCGCAAAGTCGAAAAAACGTTGCCAATAACTAGTTATTATTTTAGCAACGGAAGACTATAACAATCGTAGGCGTTCCCATTACTGTATCAAACAATCAACGTTACCGACAGCCTCCGAAGCTCAGGCAATGAAAGTAATAACGTTAGGAACAAG
>DWAJ01005140.1:0-11901 GCA_018238005.1 Eurema mandarina | reverse complement strand
ATTAGGCAGCCATTTAACCACGATCACGCCTGCTCGCAAACGTAATGCGGTCTCAGTTGTGACATGGCTGATGAAGATATACTAATTTACACTAGCCTTGCAGAGATCCAGGTTATAGTCTCTAGTAAAGACGGAAGCCGGAAGAAGGTTCCACACATTAGCGGTTCTGGGAATATTCCCACTAGGTATACACCTAGTTTCTCACTATAGCTTCGAAGCACGTTATGCGGCATAATGTTTAACGTTGGTTGTTTCAACTACAGCAATGCTTCGCATTGTGCGAATACTCCCAAACTAAAACACGTTCACGGCATTGTGCGCCACTGAGTCGCACTATGCTCTGTAATTGTAAAACTGGGATAGAAACAATAATTCCCTTAACCACACTTAGGTAACGGGCGACAAACGACGCAGCTGCGAATTCGCTTGACCCATTTAGATATATTGCACTTCCTCCTGCTGATGGATTTATAGACAATATGCGAGCTGTAATGAACGTAAATATCAGTCAACATGCCACCTAAATTAAGGACCCTCCGCTAACTTGGTGTGAACCTATTTGCATCATTCAAATTGTTTGATAGCTAACGTTTGTTTACTCCTATATATACCTAAATGATAAAGGTTGGCCTACGGGCAGGCGCGTCATTTGATGATCATCATAAGCACTCGCTTTGTAAGAAGTGTGTTTTCGGCCTTTTCACACTCCAGTATTATCCTTCTATAAATCATTTACTGCAGTAAATAGACAAAAAGACCACAGATATAGTATAATACATTATATATTAATAGTAAAAAATAAAAAATCTATCTCATTCAAAATGGCAATAAAGTAAGGGAGTAGGTGCAATATCACCAAACACTTATAACAACCAAAAACTTATATATAGCTTATCACCACTGACCACACACACAAATACATCATCTAATCCACACAAATGCCACTACTAACTAAACTTTATAAAATACCTTAGTCTCGAACAGAAAACTAGAAATAACACGGAAATAGAACGTTACCATTACATCGCAAACACTACATATACATAGGCCGGTTCATTACACCAATAAAATGTTCTAAATCGTATACAAACGAGTATCGAATGAAACACGTTCGTCGGTCGGATCCCACGGTCACAGCTCAGCGCGATAGTAAGTGACGCGCGCCCACGTCACCACAGCTGAGAGATTGTCGCGGACGCCCATTCATTTATTCACGTGTATTTATCTAGCGGCTACATCTTTTATAGCGGCTAACGACTTGTAATGCTATTATTGTTTTCGCATTAAACTTGGAAATGTAAAGCTCACAATTTGATCTTGAATTATTTGATAACAAAGTATATTAGGTATTTTATTGTACTCCAGCCTTGTATCCATAAAATTTTAAATGTATACGAGTACATACGATTCTAAAATGATTCTTATGCTATTCCAAAGCCTGTACATATACAACATTCCTCCTACAATCTTTCTCATTTATTCTTCATAATATTTGTAGAACTGAGTCGTCTAATATTTATCTTAGAGGGTCGTAGTAGAACTATGATGAGCAACCACGTCACAACAGCTGATCGCTTACAGATCCCACGGTATTGTGATTCATATACTTATAATATCATTAGCTAGTATAGGATTTTGAATACGACGACTAGAGTGCTTTTATACGAAACAAAAAACATCATTTTATACTTATAATTCATAATATTTTTTTTATATAATTCATAATATAAAATTATATATTTAAACCGCCTAAAGCACTTCCCGATTTCTTTAAATCTGTTACCAAATTAAAATATTAGCTTAAATCGATCAGACAAACTCATTGACTTAAAACTCTAGTTTAGAGTATTCCTTCACTAATTTTTAAGATACTCTCACGACAAACAAACATAATCAATCCTCTTTGTGCGTTATCTTATTTAACACCTGATTGAATACAAGACAGTCTAATCCTCTAATGATGCGGGCAACAGAAAACAACAAAGGTATGACGCAAGCCTACGTACAACAGCTGACTATCGCAAATCCCACGCAGACTGTCATTAAGACATCATGCTCTTGTTCTTATGTACGAGTATCTAGCAATAACTGATACTACTAACGCAATTCTTCAATATTATTTATGTTTTCTTGCTAAGATCGGCACAGATACGTGAAATTTGAATGTAATGACTTTGTTTGTTTTTTTTATTATTTCATTTTATATCGGTTGGTACAACCTACAGGCCAAAATAAACAAGTAAGCATTAAAATTGAGTTTCTTAAAAGATCTCCTTCATCTTTAAAGGAACTCAACAACAAGGGACTTAGGATTACCTGACAAAAAAGGTACGTTTAAAACGCAACAATAAACAGTATCGCGTATTTTCGTATAAAGGTAAGTAGTTCTCAAAAGCGTTGCTGCATTAATTGGCTGACAGAAATGGCGTCACCTCGTTAGTAACGGGCTCGATGCGACCGACTGACCACGCTACCGAACGAATTGCAGTACTCATACCTACATTCGCTAAATATAAAATAAATAAAACTCCGATATTATCACCGGTAGATAATAATTCATTTATTTCAGATTTAATTTAAAATTTACAGACACAGACACGGGTACTTAATTCATTCTAAATATTTCACACATTGAGGTTTTATTTCGCCATCATAAAAATACATTTAAATTCAAACATGCAAACTTTCGAATCGCAGCTTGATATAAAATCGCATATCATAATTTATGACGCTCTTATAAAGAACTATGAGAGCGTTCACATTAAATAATGCCTCAGAGACGACACGATAAAGCTATATAGCGAGGAAGCTCTTGGCTCAACTATCAGACATCTGCAGGCTCTGCCCGTCTTAGGTTTATCTATGTGGCACGCTCCTTTTGCGAAACTGCGTATACGACAAATAAAGAAATTGCAATCGCAGATAAGCAAGCAGACCGTGTCATTGTTTTTTAAACATAAACACTGAAATAACGGCTCCTAACGCTGGGCAAATTAAAGTCGAAAGCAATTATTGCGGCGTTGCTTGCTACTTTATAACTATCAAAAAACTATCTCCAGAATTTTAATATAAACGCGAGACTTTTAAAAGGTTAGCGTAACTTATTTAAAACACATTGTGAAACAGATCGTAGATATTAACACAAAGCATTGATAAACACGATAGGACAAGTATTCAGATATGGTTGGGTCGGGGGCAAAAAATCCTCCGGCGCGGCGTTCGCAACAAAGGGGCGAATGATTTAAGTTTTGTAATCCACAAGCCGCTGTCCGTCGGAGATAGGGGCGCTTCGACGAGGGTTCGGCCGGGTCTTTGCAAATCAACTGAAAGGGAGGCTTAAGCCGTGCCGAAAAGAACGGTGCGAGTTTCGGGCCTACACAGTATTGAGCTGTTTCGGCTCACGTTCATCCGCCATATTATTCTGGCCATTACCAATATATCATTCCAAAAGCAATGCAGTCGCGACGCCATTGTTTGTAAATCTCAATCAGCGAACATTGACCCCAAAAATACGTTCCCAATATGATACATACATGTATTTAGATTTACGACTTCCTTCATTTCCTCCGGTAGACACATGAATACATATATTATGTACGTACTTTATATTTGCAATAAAAATAAAAAATGGTACGCAAATATCAAGTTCGCGACGGATCTTTCGTTTCGAAGATATATTAAAATGTGCGAAGAATTCGTGCCTTTGAGCGGAATCATTTGACATTCGACGTTCAGTGACACGCCGATGGAAAATTCACTTCCCATTCCAATAGAGGAATAGTTTCTAGCCGACCGACTTGAAAATCGGTATCGCATTATAATTTAACGTTAGTGCGTTCTTCGTGTACATCAAATGCCGATGAATATTGACGACATTTGAATGGTTATCTAAGAAGCCTGTAGATATTTATAGAGGCTATACAAGCGCTCGCCTCTTAGAACGATATCACGTTACGAAGAGAAGAACATATAGCCGGGCAGTCGAGCTTAGACGATCGAGGGGTGAGAGGGGGGCGGGATGCTCGCAACGTGACATTTTCACAAACAAGCCAGCGCCGAGCGAAATTTGCAACTACGGCGCCAACCCTCATTCGTCCGTCACGCACGCACTTAATGTTCCTAATCGATAAATAAAGATAATACATGAATTGTTCCCTTCGCGTCGTATCATGCGCTCAGTCGGACAATCTAAGATTCTCGAACAAAACTGTTATTGTTCGTCGAGTTTGCAACCTTGTTTGTTTCGATATGCAAATAACCGCTCGCAACTCTCTTAAAGCAGTTTTAAAGGTCGAATACTAATTAATAAGTAGTATCCTTAAGTTCAATAAAAAAAACAAGTTAAAAATACTTTCAAAGCGACCGATGTCGAGACGGTAAGACTTATGAAGATACATTGACTACTTACAAGTTTTAAAATACTGTCTGATTATAATTAATCTGTGACTCCTCCGCTTTAGCTACCCCACATAACGATCAGGGAATCTCATTTCAAAAAGCCATCTCCTATATATACAAACATATATATTTAGTATAAATAATAATAACATATACATATATATATTTTGAGATACACTTACGTACGTATAAATTTCATTTAACATTAAATATATAAGCCTGAGCGGGCAGCGATCATGTTCCAAATTTCCATTTCCCGGTGGAATTATCTGGTGACGTCACAGGCAATCTGTCGACCATCATCCCTTAAGCGATTTGCCGACCGGCTTAAGGGACGTAACGATTCACGTCGAATAAACGTTTGCAGGATTACCCATTAGTATATAGCCAGGTACGCGTTTAAGCCGGTATTAACGTTGTGCCTAAAGGAGTGCGCTTTTGTAACATATATATGTCTGACCGATGTCAATTCAAGGTAGAAGAATAACCATTCGATATTATTGAATCTGTTTAGCTTGATGAGATGCCATACAAACACAACTATAAAACTACTATTTCTATTCTATATGGAATCAAAAATTCCATCATACAATTTTATTTCATTTTCCGCTAAACAAACAACCTACCCAGTAACAGTTAATTATAATAATCGCGTTGATTACTGGCCATAAAGAAAATCGTACAGTCACTCGCTCGCTTTACGGTGAATAGTGATTCATTCGAGCTAATGCATGTGCCTTGAGCAACATGGCACCGGCTGGGGAATCCAGCGGCAAGGAAACCGAACAAAATCGATTGCGACTCTCCCTCGGCGATTTCTCAACAAATATTTTCGTTAGAACAGCGACTGAGTCAATGACATCTACAAAAACACTAATGTCATTGTCGGGACGGTGCGGTGCGGCCGATAAAATATATATCACTCGGCATCCGTGTGTATATTATATTGTGTCATTGAGGTAACGAATGCATCTTATTTATCGTCGAAAACGTTCGCATTATATTTTGTGTTATTTTTAATGAGATGTCTCTGATTCACGGTCGCAATTTTTCAATTTGAATCCAACGCGGTGAGAATTATTCGTATATGAATATTGATTTAATTATTACTACAGGGTGATATATGTTTTGTTGCCTGGATTTGCAACCATCGAAATACCATACCCTTCCTCTTACTACAGTCAAGTAGAGTATCCTAAGCCATGTGAAAAGTCACAACTCTGCCTGGATCAGACCGCATTAATGTAACAGCAACCAACGCTAGTAAAAACAATCCGAACGCTTTCCAAACCCGCCTAGTCTGTGGAAACACTGTCCTCGTTCCTTATCAGATATATCATTAACATTGATATTGAATTTTAAATTCATTTCATTTTGCAGTTTAGTTTTAGACCGCTGCCCGCTTTAATGAGATCGTATCAGATTGAGAAATATTTTTGCTTTTGTTTTATTTTAATTATACCTTTTCGTTAGTTTAAATTACTGGATATTTGGACAGGTTTATTGTATTTGTTTTGCAAATTTATAAGCTTTTCAAACTAATAATTCGTTCTTTTATGCTATGAAGATAGTAAACGTCACTTATTATCATCATCATACGTCACTAAGTATTTCTTATGTACCCACAATATTCTCATTATAAAATTCCCATTTATTTTTCACCAAAAACCGCCATAGACGCGCAAAAGAATGCTACAACCACGCGACGCAGGTGTCTTTTTTTCTTCATCTAACGTTCTATAGCGAGTGTAAAGGTATGTAAAAACTCGGGAGTTTTAATAGCACGGTGACTTGAGGCCGTGTAGGAAACAAGTTAATGTGGTCTCGCCATAAATCCCCGGGCAGGGCAGATGTGCAGACCCGAACACCAACTGTTCGCGAGGAATAATTCACTTGAGTTTATTTTTTCTATTGAGCCGCGTGTGGTACATTTACGATAATATTTTGTAATAAATTGCTTCAGCTGTATTAAGGAAACTATCGGTAAATATACAGATGGTTTTATATAAAATTATACAAAAATAACACGAAATATGTAAGATTTATAAGGAACACTAGTTACATTTACCGAACAACGTTAAACATTGTGCAACCTAAAATACGCTAAAAACCTATTTCTATATCTATAACTTCTATAAGTCTATGTAATAAAATTATTGAGCTAACGTCAGTACATAAGTCATAACATATCATGTTCACTTCAGACGTTCACTTACTGCTAAACGGGTCATTGAACTCCAATGTCTTAAAAAATTACCTGAAACAAGAAAGCAAACAATCAGTTATACATACAACATCAATAAACTTAGCCTAATACGTTTCTGACGCCACATTTAGAGTACAATTTGTTCAAGTGTTTACGTACATACATACCAAGGTTTTAATACCAAGAATTCACACCAACACGAATCGTCAATAAAACCTCATAAACGTGACAAAGATTTATTTAAAAAACCAACATTAATACTACTGTATAAAGTCACATGAATATGCAAGAGGTTGCTTAAAGCCATGGAAAGAGGTCACGGCGCAATACACCGGCGTACACTCCCAGCCTGATTAACTTTGACAATTTTTAATTTGGATTATTATTATTCAATTTATTACTTGGTTGATTTTTTTTACGTAATGACGGGTTAATGAACAGGAGGTTCGCCTTATTTATAGCGCTGTTTACCAAACACGACTTATACCTACCTTTTTAACAAAGAGGAAAAGAAAAGAATTTATGAAGGGAATAAAGGTGAGAAAAAAAGAAAATATTATTAATCTAGTTGTTGCTTAAATAACGGTGGGTCTTATCAATCGTTGTTTTTTCGTTGAACTATCTAAAGTAAAGATTGTCATAAAAATTTTATATAATACTAGCTGTTGCTCGCGACTTCGTCCCTGTCGATTACTTTTTCCATTATTTCTTCGCTCCTTTTAGTCGCAGCGTGATGTTATGCAGCCTAAAGCCTTCCTCGATAAATTGTCTATTCAATAAAAAAGAATTTTTCAATTCGAACCAGTAGTTCCTGAGATTAGGGCGTTCAAACAAACAAATAAACAAACAAACAAACTTTTCAGCTTTATATATTAGTATAGATAGATTTCTTGAAACATTGTCAGGCATTTTAACATACAATATGATTTACTCTTCTATCGTTTACCCAAGTAACCTCGAATGTAGCAACTAAACCATTCTCATTGCTCTACAAAGATATAGATCTAGAAACAACTACAAAATTAAAACATTCCTTTCTTCCTTCATTAGCACGTACCTACGTCGGTACATACTTCAAACAGAGTTATTTTTCTAAAACAACCGACGCTTTACACCGGGATGGCCAATATTTATTCTTCTAGTTAAAATATGGGAGCGTGTTTTGTGGCCGTATCGGTATAGTTAAGTTTAGTAATGAGGTTGGTCGGTGCGGGGTCATCGTCCTCGCGAAGAGGGCGCCGATCAGGTAACTCCCGTGGACCTTTAACTGGAGCGCTATATCGATAGGAAATTGGTATGCTTTTATACCACTTTAATATATTATAACATTTAAGTAAATTAAATAAAGTCATAGCGTCGTTAATGAAACAAAGTTAAACGTTCAAACTTATATTATTTTATACGTAAGATATATTTTGTTATATTCGCCATTGTTAAACAATAAAGGGCTCTAAATAATTTATGACTTTATACGACACTTGAGTTACTCTATGCTACGGAGTAAGCCACTTAAACGAATGATTTATCATAGATTATAGAATCCTAATTAATTACATACTTGCACGAGACAGTGTCCTAAAGCACTTATGTACATAACATAACATATGATCCTTTTAAATAATCGAAAACAAATATTAGTGCAACAGGTGCACCGCTGCATTCCTTTGGATTATACACCTTTTATATTTCAACAGCTGTGTGAGAGAAAACATGTCACTCCTTGTTCAATTACTATGTACTGTATCTAACAACCACGTACAGATGTAACTTGTAACAACTACTTAGCTAATAATATTTTATTTCAAACTATTTATTTTATTTATATATTGTAAATAAACAAACAAAATCAAAGTGAAATATATCGTTTTTTAAATAGGCTATCAAACACAAGTATACTAGAATCATCATTGTAAGTATTGCAAAGAAACTATACACCTCGTTCAGAAAAGAGTTACTAGATATAATACCACCAAGGAACTCTATTTACTGTCCTATAAAACAGCTCGAAGCAAATTAATGTAAGTACATAACAAAAACCATACATAACTACCCAAACTTCTAGCCAAAGTCAAGTAAGTCACCTATCGCATGTATCACGTAGCGTGCACCAAAACGAGATATCCTTACAAATGCAGCGCCTACCTGCCGAGACCTACAGTCGAATAAAAAACCTACCCATATCATCCGAGCAGCCTTAATCAATAAAGTAGTCGGTACACGATCACAGTACAGCACAGATAGGATCGACACGTGACGTGGCGCGTTTGATTGACAACTCCAATTCCATAATGGAAGAATCTAGTGAGAAATAGGCCGTCGCATCGCCTCTCGTAAGCTTCAAATGTTCTCACGATCGATGCTCCTGAATGTCAATTTTATAATCAAAGTAATCAGGCTTTGATTGAAATAGATGTCTGTATAGCCATAAGAATGCAGACTGTACTGAATATCAAAATTCTGAGCGAATCGCTTCTCGTAATGTTAAGGTCATATAGAGTCATAAAAAATCTATTCTAACGTTATTCATTTAAATACAAATGTTCAAAACCGATATAAATTAATTTGTGCTCTATAGGTAACATAAACAAATTAAGTCCTCTTCACTATTCCCATCTACTTTTAAGAATATTAAAAAACCAAGAAATTACTTAAATTTAAGTATTTGGAATCTTATTACTGTAGGTACCTAAAATTACTCTATTTGAAACGCGGACATAAAAGTAACTGGTAACTAATCTTACAAAAACATCGTACATCATCGTGCTCTCGAAAGTGTCAAGAGTAAAAATACAAACAAAATATAAATATATAAAATATAGAAATAACTCTGTCAGCCGGATAAGTGGAATGGGATAGCGGCGACAAGGTCAGCCGACAATGTCAGAGCGAAACAGGGCTATTGGATAAGAAAATGAGATGAAATGTTAGGAAAACCAGAAAATGGAAAAGCGATCGAGAGCGAAAATGATATTGGAAATTTAATTCGTGTTTTTAATGTATGTAGTCACACGTAAAAGCATCAAAAGTCTATTGCAATATTTTACTTCATTTTATTTGAAATCAATTCTGTTCCCATTTATGTATTATTCTTGTTTTTACTGATCAAATAACAAAAAAAGACTAATTAATTTTGATCGCGACTTGGATATTACATATACGTTTACAAAATTTCCTCTACATAAACAAGGAACTATAAATTCAAAACCATTTACTTAATAGCAAGCATAGTCATGGCGTAAGGTTTAATTAAGACGTTCATTACTCAAATTACTGAAACCAACTATTTAATTACATTTCTCAACATAACACCCAGAAATAGATTACAAATAGGTTACATTATTCACTCATTTAAATATTATATTTAGATCTTAATATTAAAGGCATAGAAGGTTTTCAGTGGAACGTTTATTAAACAAACCGTTTAAACGTTTATTTGTTTCCGCCTAGTTTTCGTATCAATACAGAGATAAAAATAGGTTGTGTAATCTACCTGTACGAAAAAGCTTGGGCCAAATCCATCCAGTACTTATTTCGTTAATTACCAACAACATACAATAATATATAATCATCATACGTAATAATATAAATTACATCATACAACAAACATCCTCAAAAATTTTCGCCTGTAAAATATGAGCAGGATAACACTATACAACAATACAGTTAGCAACAATATTGTGTAGTTCAAAATCGTTCATAGCGAAGCTTCCCTTGCTATCAATCATCTGCCCTCTTCCCTCTTTCCCTCGTTCCCGGGACCCCTGTCTCAGCCCGCTTATTCACAAATATACGTTCATTTTAATCCTGCCCTGCCAGTCTTGTGCCAGCGTGAACAATAAATAATGCATGAAAACTTAATTAACTTTTGCTTACGGCTGTAGGTACCTACTTAAAACCAGGACTCGGAACCGGTCAATGGTAACTTATAGTATTTGTGCTACGATTCATTAACCGTTAATAATTAACCGGTAAATCAAAAACAACGATAAACTATAAAGCGATATAATATGTACCGGTTACTTACACAATTTTTCCATCCAAAACATCAGAAACAGTTTTTGATTTCGTATTAGTCAAATTATTCACCTTCTTTTAAGCTAAGCTTAAAACTGTCGGATATTAAGTCACGATATATGAATGGAAATGCAAAAATAACGAATTAGTCAGATTAAAGCTACAATGTATGAAAATATATAATAGTGATGTATGTTAAGCACGCTATTATCGGATTGTATCATAATACATAACTTTGTTTTCATAAAGCGTTGTGATAAAACTATTTTTAGAAGAATATATGTTGTTTGTTGTTTTAGGCGCGTTGTAGGCATTACTATATAACGACTGCTTTGATTGAGAAATAATCGACAATGGCATGTAAATGCCTACCAACATCCATAGGTACTTCCATACTAATATTATAAATGCGAAAGTAACTCTGTCTGTCTATCTTTCCATCATGCCAAAACTACTGAACCGATAAGAACGAAATTTGGTACACAAATGGTCTAGAGAGAGTCAAAGTTTATATGAAAGTCCACGCGTACGGAGTCGGTAGCAGCTAGTACATAATAAATTACACAACAAAAATAGTAAATAAGTGCTCTACCTTAGTTGAAAGTACAAATAAAATATATAAATAACAGAGCACTCCGTATAGAATATTTCATACACGTTTTACTCATTGCCAACTTTAGCCTATTTTAATGTACAATAGAGAGTAATATTTCAACATTTGCATAAAGTTTGCACACTCAAGTGTTTTTAAACATTCCCATTGAAATTCCACTGTTGCAGAATTATAAGCGTTAACTTTAATATATGTAATTCTAATGTTACATTGTGCAACCAACATTTGTATTCATTAAAAACTTCCATTCCTATAACAAACATATTATTATACAAATAAAAACAAAAAAATATATAAATGAAGTAAGAAATTTCAGAATTTTTTATTCCAACATAATATACTACTACTCTCTGTGCTCCGTGGTGTTACCTCTGATTTATTAGGAAAAGCATATTGTGTATTTTCCCGCAATAAAAACGTAGCCTATGTGTTTCTCTCGGGTGTCGGCTAACACTTTACCAAAATTCATTAAGATCGCTCTAGTCGTTTAGACGTAAAGAAGTATAAACATACATAATCACACCTCACAAACTTTAGCCTTCATAATCTTAATATATATAAATCTCGTGTCACAATGTTTGTCCTCAATGGACTCCTAAACCACTTAACCGATTATAATAAAATTTGCACACCATGTGCAGTTTGATCCAACTTAAAAGATAGGATAGCT
>DWAJ01005139.1:0-11905 GCA_018238005.1 Eurema mandarina | reverse complement strand
AGTTTTGACAGTGCAGAAATTGGAAATTGGCTTTAAGATAGTATGGCGTTTTAGGATTAAAGAGGATTTGGTATAAGAGATGCAAGAAATGAGAATTTCGACGAAAACGAATAGGAAGCCACTTAAGTTTTTTGCGAAAATAGGAGACATGGTCGTACTTGCGTAAGCCGTACACGAACCTTATACACGTATTTTGAAATCGTTCTAGCATTTCAATTTGCTCGAAAGATAAGTCTGGAAAGGAGGAGTCAGCGTAGTCAATAATAGATAGAAGAAGGGAATGAGCAAGAGTAATCTTTGTCGGAATGGGTAAGAAGTTCCGGAGCCGTCGAAGATAGCCGACAGAAGCGTATAACTTACGGCTCAAATGCTGTAAGTGTTTTGACCAAGAAAGGTTCTGATCGAATATGACTCCCAAGTTTTTAAATTCCTTGCTATAACCAAGTTTGACTCCGCTTACGAAAACTGCAGGCAATTCACCCCAATCGATTTCCGACAGCAAGTATTGGCTACCTATAATCATAACTTGACTCTTTGAAGGATTTATTTGGAGGCCATGACGTTCACTCCATGATACTATAGAAATCAGTTCAGTATTCATTGAGTGAATAGTTTTAGAAAGATCTTTAGGTTTACAATGCACATATATTTGTAGATCGTCTGCATACATATGGTAGAGAGAAGTCAGTTTCGAAGTTAAAAAGTTTATGTAAATAGCGAATAGAAGGGGAGACAACACGCCACCCTGCGGCACACCGGCAGAAACAGGACACCAGGATGAATGTTTCCCATCCAATGTTATTCGCTGCTGCCGGCCGCGCAGGTAACTGTGAAACCAATTGATAGCCGTTGGAGATATGTTAATTAAACGTAGCAGACTCAGAAGTATGTCGAAATTTACAGTGTTAAAAGCATTGCTGAAGTCTAAGAGAGTGAGAACCGTGAGTTGCTTACTGTCCATAGCCCAACGAATGTCATCAGTAACCTTAATGAGAGCAGTGGTTGTACTATGACCGGGTCGGAAACCAGATTGGAAGGGACTTGATATATTGTTGCAATTGAGGAAAAAACTTAACTTTTTATTATGCAATAAAGAGTTTATTATAACTATTATTGCTTATAAACTTTTTAGTTATCAGCGAAACCTAGTTGTTGAGACAACTGAATTTTGAATTACTATTAGGAGACAATGTTTATGCAATATATCAACATTCGTACTATCGGAAATAACAGCCGGCCACTCCTTCAATCAATCCTTTCAATGACGCCTTTTACACAGTCAACAGTTTAAATTTAAATTTAATTGTATGTTAAGAATTCTAATTCCTCTCTACTAAACACCCAAATTGTCAGAAACAGGAATTTGATATAAAATAAAATGAAATTAAATGAAATGTACCTTAAATAAATTGTGCATTTATTATAGATGCATGTAATTTAAGTGAATAGTTCCGAAGATATTACAAATTTAAAGTGCAAGGACCTAGTTGTTGCGGGTCAGGTTGAAAACGTTGTGTGTGAGGACATTCTGTAGTTGCACCCGTGCAAAGCAGGGCGGGTCGCTAGTATAATATATAGATTTCAGATGTAAAATTTCATGTTTGTTTTTGTAAAAAAATAATAAGCACATAGTATTGTATTTGTGACTACGATGAAAACAACGATAGCATACGTTATTTCCAGTATTTTATCATATAGTTGAATAGAATTGGGATCATACTAATTTAAAACGAATTACCTAGTAATATTAATACTTACGTTATGATTTTAAATTAATAAAATGGGGTATTTGCAAGAATTAACTATCTAACAGTGAAACGTATTTTTTTAATATGACAACTTATAATTTTTTAATAATGTATCATAGTATTATATTTGTCGGCACCGCTGTCAAAATTGGTAAAACAAGACGTGCGTAGCGCCTGCCGTCACCAGTCTACCTACCTCGAAAAACCGAATAAAAAGCAGGGCTCGAAAGTGTTAGTTGGCATTCGTCAGTCGGCGATCGCCCTTAGCACACTTTGCACTAACGGTTGTGTTATATCCTAAATTAAGAGACCAAACCATGGTTGTGGTATCTCCAAATAAATCACAATGCCGGCCCCCTGATGCTACATATTTGTTCAGATGTTCACGGCACTATTTACAAGATAACATAAAACTATGTATTTAAATCTATTTAACATTTTGTTAATACAAGCGTATTTTACAAAATACATAAACCCCCGACCATAAAAAGCAAGCAAACTGAACGTGTAGCATTTCTATGAAACCTAACAAACGACCTGATGACCTTGAAGACCTGAACCGATTTCCACACAAACATAGCTAAGAACATTCTCACACACACACACACACACACACAGAGAGACACACACACACACAGACACACAAGGCTTTAGGCTGCATAACACCAAGCTGCGACTAATAGGAGCGAAGAAATAATGGAAAAAGAAATCGACGGGGACGAAGTCGCGAGCTACTGCTAATCTTACATATAAACATAAACAACTTAATGCTGAGAATTTAATATTATTTTACCCGAAACTGTCTCATGTTCTGTGCGATCGATCAAAAGAAATAAAACACATAATAAGGCATAAGAAATTTAACAATTTATTTGTTTCAATTCCTCATTTCATGTGGCTTGTGATCCAATCCTTGTATTCGTAGACTCGAAGGAAGACCCTAGGTAGTTCACGGTGACATACGACGCGATAGGCGGTGATACCAACTAGTTGACCGTCTTTTACAAGCGGTGCTCCTTGGTCAGACTGAAAATATTTTCATACTGATAATCTTAATCCATACTTCCATACTATATCCATACTAATATTATAAATGCGGAAGTAACTCTGTCTGTCGTCTGTCTGTCTGTCCTTCCATCACGCTAAAACTACTGAACCTTTGCTACATAGATTTGCTACATAGATGGTCTAGAGCCTGGGGAAGGACATAGGATTTTTTTTTTAAATCAACCCCCAAAAGGTTGCGCGAGGGTTTGAAACTTTTTATAATTTAACGCTTTCACGGCCAAACCATTGAACCGATTGTAATGAAATTTGGTACACAGATGTGTCTAGAGCCTGAGATAAAACATAGGCATATGAGGGTTATAAGGGGGGAAGGGGGGGTCAAAGTTTATATGAAAGTCGTCGCCGGCAACAGCTACTGTTTTATATTCTGGTTGCCTGGAAGAAATCACCTCAAGTGATAAGGCCCCCTTTTACACGTAAATTTGATTCATTTGTCTCGTTTTCAGACTCCTTTGTGTAATAAAGGTTTAATAAATAAAATCCTGTATATTACATTTTTTCTTCAAAAAAATGCGAACATAATTAAAATCCTTTTTTTGGTTATACATCTTCATAATAATACACTTAAATATATATAAGATACACTTTAATACAGTGTATAGTAAGAAAAAGGATCGTTAGTCGTTACAACAACTGTTATATTTACCGAACAAATTTCTCCTTTAGTGTCCTTGTACGCGCATATCTGCTTTTCAGTAATTTTTCGAATTTGGCTACTATAGAATTCCTCTACATTGGTTTTACGGCAATCGCCCGTGGATATTGTTTTAAGGTTAGCCTCTTGCAAGACTTGATCATGGTGCCTTTTACTCTAAAAATAAGAATTATTATTATTATGGCTATCGCTTGGCGCAGTAACACAACTGCTTTCTGCGCGAAGGGTCGTGGGTTCGATCCCCGCACCGGAAAAATATATTTGTAATTTACATTTGTATTTTTCTGGGTGTTGCTATGTATTGTATGTATGTATTTACAAAAGAAAAGTATGTATATGTAATTTATTCCGTTATCTAGTTGCCATAACACGAGCTTCTGCTTAGCTTGGAACTAGATGGCGCTGTGTATAAAAATCCTGAAAATATTTATTAATTATTTATTCTAAAGCAACGATAGAATATAAAATAAATCGATATTAGAACAAATAATTATTATTAAATAATTCTACGGATTAATTATACTTAAGTATAAAATATTTATACATTCAAATTTTTATAGAGCAAAAATGTTATTACTTGTATTTCTTATTTAATTTTATGTAGGTAGTTATTTTTTGTGTCTTTATCACTGTTTTTATCACTCTTTAGCACTGAAAAACTATTTTTAATATATAACTTTAGAATTCTCAATTTTTTAAATTCGTTGATCCACACGATCTACTCATGTCAAATCAAATTTTAAGTACAAAGCCTTCGAAGATAAGCCTGTATTCTTTTTTTACATTTAGGACATTGATCTTTCTTATAAAAGCTTATATAAACTGCAATATCATCGTTCTTCCTTACATCTGAAAAGCCCCAAGCGGATACAGTACACACAGTCCCCACTGGTGGCCTTATAGATGGAAGATTAATAGCGGAGACCTTGTCGTTAAACTGTATTTCAGTTTTTGTCTTAAGAAGAGCAATATCATCAAAGCCATCGTATTTTGCATGGACTATGGTTTTTCCCACGTTATACCACGTTCCTGAATTGCCAAGAGTTACAGTTCCAACTACAACGCGTATTCTGTGACTGCGTTTGCTGAAAGACAATGCAATGGATGTATAATAACTAGGTATATATAAAATAGTTTTTAACAAAATTAAACCGACTTCAAATCGTAAACTAACATGGAATAAATAAATTTGCGTCGCACAAAGCAAAACCTGTTTCTATTTAGTATTAAATAGAATTAAATTAAATATGTAATTAGATATTTCAGTCGGTGCCATGATATCCTTACAAAGGGGCCACCTGTAAAATATCTCCTTTCGAACAAAAGAAAATCGTCAAAATCGGTCCATAAATACATTGTTATCCCCGAACATACATAAACGACAAAAAAAATGGAGTCATTTAAATAATAGCGATGCAGATCCTAGTAAATTTTAAATTTATTTAATTTGTATGGAAAAATGTCTTTTTCATTATAATTATAGTTCTGCTTACTATTCAAGGCAACGACCAGCTGTTACAACCCATTTATTCGACAATATGGCACCACTGCAAAAATGATCAGTTGAATTGTTAACCTCGTCGTTTTCTCTTAGGGACACTTGAAATGGTTTCTCGCCTTCGGTAACATTTTTAAAATCGTTGTAGCCTTAAAAATTAAACCAATTGTAAAACTGTTAATCTTAATAGATTAAAAATTATTCGCAAATGGTAAGCGCATATCTCAATAACGCCTGGACCAATTTGGACAATTCTTTTATTAAAATATACGTTAAAGATTAAGGATAGTTTTTACGACGAGAAAAAATGCCTTAAAAATTTTTGACACTATGAAAATTGTTGGGGTCTACTAGTCTGAACATATAATAAAAACGTCACAAGTCGCTGTCTGTACACGGAAGATATATGAGAAAAAATATTATAGGAGACCTTTATTAACGCAATAGAACCCAAAACAATGATTTTTGACATTTTTGTCTGTTTGTTTGTGCACGCTTATCTCAGAAACGGCTTATCCTATCTTGATAGGGTTTTCAATGATATATTGAGGTAAGCTTCACTTAACATTTAGTGTTTAATTCATGTCAATCGGTTGATAAATAAAAAAGTTATCGCAATTTAAAGAATCACGTTGAACGTTTGTTGGCGCGGGTTAGGCATTTTCAAGATTGCTGCCCAAAGTCACTTTTCTAGGGTGAAGTCGCGGGCACAGCTAGTCTATTATAAAAATGAATTGCAAAATGTATTGGTAAACGCATAACTCGATAATAGCTTAAGCGATCTACATAGTTCCTGGATGTATGAGGATGGTTTAAGCAAAAACGGAAATGAAAAAGGTTTTAAGTAGGATAGGGTAAAGCGTGAACCAAGTCGCGTCAGACCAGCAGTCCTATATCAAACTTAAACGAATTATAACACTAGTAGTAGATGATACAGCATATTTTTAAGCTGACTATTTGATTGATGCCGAAAAAAAACATATTATGCTTACCTGAAACGGAAACGTGCCCTACGGCAAAACACACAAGCAAGGAAACCAACATGTTCCTATAACACCTGAACGATGAACAATTAAAAATTTGAGGAAATACAGAAACATAACAGGCTATATATACGACCACACATACTTGCAAACACACATACACACGTCATATCTAATTAATTTCAAATGTTTCCATTTTAAATTCCGAGTTTTAATTGAATATGTATCAATTAGAAAAAAAGTGAAGTTTCAAAATGGAATATTCAAACATTAGTTATTTCCAAACATGACTCATTAATTGTATTTTTTATAAACGGTTTCAGGTCACTTATAACGGAAGAAAAAATGCTAATAAAGGAGCAATTTAAAAATAATGGCTTTATCTATGTTCTCGTAGGTTGTAGATTCATGATGTTTAAGTTAGTTCGGCAGTAACACCCCAGCTTCCCTAAGAAAATATGCATCAAGGGATGGTTCTATTGGTTCAGGTGTTAAGGATCTTTATGTAACTGGCTAGACGCACCCGTGACCCTGTGACCCGCAACTTTGCTCTAAAGTCTGGGAAGCACTACACCGACGCTCGCCTCTTTGAGTCATAAGATGTTAAGACTCATTAGCCCAGTAATCTCGCTGGCTACAGTGCCCTTCAGACCGGAGCACAGTGATATTTGCACATCGCTATAGAAGGAAGAATGTTTGTCACTGTGGGGGTACCCACCTAGTCGGTCCCTGGTGAAAGAGACCTAGCCCCGGTAAATCTGTCTATGTGTGTAATGTGTATCTGTGTATGTGTCTATATGTATTATGAACGTAACTTTAAAGTTGGGCTGAAAGGTATTGGCTTAATATCTGGGAGTCGATGATAATGTTATAAAAGTTATTTATATTAAAACAAAAGACGAAATATATCGAAGGCCATATATTAAATGGAAAATATCGTAGGAATTTATGCATTTGTCATTCCAACCGTTAGAAATTTTTTATTTCATGTTTAAACAAAAAAATGATTAACTTTTTAAATTGGCGCAAGACTTACCTACTGTCTCCTCATTATAACTTTATCTATGTGCGAAGCGTATAAGACACACATAAAAACATTACCTAAATAAATTGCTAACTTTGTATTTAACAAAAAAATTGAAGTCAGTGATTACAATTCTATAATATATGATGAGTTTCAACGGCGATCATATTTTCCAGGTTCATGTAGGAACATCGGCGATTTTAAGTCAGTGGATGACACACACGCTCAAAAATGTAGGTAACATTTTTGGGCGTGTGAGTCTGACATAAAATTCGAAATGAATCTGTTCAGATCTTTTGGAGACTAATCAATTGAAGCAAAAAATTACACTTTTCCTCTAAAATACTTGGCTAAATATCCTGATTAAAATGACCTTAACTTTTCCGAATTAATTTATTTTACTTTTGATCAACACGAGCATAGATACTTTCCATTCAAGTCCAGTGTTGCGACTCGGAAAATAACAAACTGTCAACAGCAATGTAAACGATTTATGAAAAATATATTTGTTAATATGCCGCGTGAGAGAGCTGGTACCACGAGGTGGTGCATGGCAAGAAGTTTTTCTTTTAAAGCAGCACTGTGGTTGACTGCCAGCTGACAAGGAGGTGCGGACGGTATTGCAACATTGACGTGCAGTGCGGTGGTAATGTTCGGCAGCAGGTAACAATCCGAAAAGCATTTAAACATAAAATAAAAAAATAATAAGATAACATATTTTTTAATTTGGCAAACATAAATAATTCACAATTTACGGATGAGCAATGTGTTGTGTTCATCATTACTTCATATTCTTCTTGATCCAGTCTACGTACGAGTAGACCCTAGTAAATAAGTCGGGGTATCCTCTCGCACAGGGAACGTTGCGTGCAACGATGCCGACTACTTCGTTGTTGAAAGTCAGCGGTCCACCAGAGTCACCCTAAAACACGCATTAATTTGTTATCTCTTTTCCAAATCTCGCAATTTGCCAGTAACCCTGTGCCTGGCGCCTGCCTGGACGAAATCTGTTACCTGGACTTTGTACTCATAACGCTACCAGTTACAGTTTCTACAGAGAAGAACCGGCAAGGAACTCTTAAAGTTGCTCTCTAATACATAAAAGTGTGTCAAGCATCAATATTCTTAGGGCTTTTGTCTTTAATATGTTCATTTACTTTAATATGCTCATTTACACACCTGAAAAGTTAGCAGTGTAAAATTGACGGAATTGCAAAAAAAAATGCTCAAAATTTAGTGCTCATTCAGTGCTAATTTAGTGCCAGATTTGCGCTTTTTTTGAGTATTACGAAAAATGTTAACAATGCCGACTTTAAAAAAAAAGGAACAGTGTAATCATCAAAAACCGTAGGAGAATTCTGATATTAAAACTAATAGGACACCTATCGACATAATATATTACAATATCAATTGATATTGTAAGCTCTAATTAGAGCTGAAAAGTGCTATCAGTAAAAGTAGAAAAATTATCCGGAAAAGACACGAGTCACATTCAACAATTTTTTTTTATTTTCTTCTAAGTCCACCAATGCTCGCCTTGGCAAAGCGAGAACAGAGCAGAGAGCGAATTTGTAATTTAAATGTCAGGACTGGGTAGAAAAGGGGTGGCGTTGATCGACACTTGCTACACCTTGGTTCCTTGTCAGCTCGAGTTTGACCTTCACACGACGGCGCAACAGAACTATTGCAGTGCACCTTCAATTTTAATTTCCTAAAGTATAGAACAGTTGAATTCTATTGCGCGTTGTAGTCTAAAATTATTCAAGCTTTTATAGTTATAAAATTTGTTTATTCATGATACCACGAGGGAAACGGCTTAATAATACTGAAATTGTTGTAATTAATCGGTTAAAAAAGAAATATAAGTCGAATGACTTACACCACTTACTGATTCAGTTCTCATTTATATGCTCTTTGAAAGATTATAATTATATGACTATGTAACAGACATTAAACGATTCGTATAAACTCACTTGACATCCTCCCTCCCCTTCTTTTGCAAATGCACAAAGGTAATTACTCGAATCGAAAATAGTAGTTCGCTTCAGGAATTTAGACATTCTCTTTTTACACTCCTGGTTGGATATTGAGTTCATAGAAAGCATTTGAAGTTTGTCTGTTCTGACGGTACCATTTTGCTGCGAAATAAAAACAATGGAAATTCTTTTACTTTAGAAATTTCACACATCAAAGTTTGATTTATAAATTATATTAAAAAATATTGGCACATTTTCTAAGTTCATTTCCCTGTAAACAACATAAAATACATCGGGTAGGTCGTAATATATAAATCGAAAACAATTGGAAGTAAAATATTATCTTTTTTCTATAACTAAATTTTACTTTGACGGTAATCAAACTGTTTCATACTTACATTTGTGAAACCCCACCCGGATATGACACAAGTCTTTCCTGGCCTAATCCAACCAGCAGGCAATTTAATGGCTGCAATTTTGTCGCTGAACTTAAATTTATCCTGAATTTTAATGAGGCATATGTCTCTTTCACCAGACCGTGAGTTGTAATTGTGGTTTATTATCTTTTCAATTTTATGACGATCTCCATCATCTGAGAGCTTGGTTGTGCCCGCTACAACTAACAGTCTGTCGGCTTGATATCTGCAATATACGTTTCAATAAATAATCTTCTTTAAAAAGTATGTTCGTAAGTGGCAAAGCTAAACACGATTCTTAAAAAAACAGCTGAATGGATTTGGCTGAAATTCGACACGCAGGTAGCATAGGTATAATTTCTAACAGAAAAGTGCTTCGGCGTATTTGTTTGCCCGTCACGAGGTGCGTGAAGGAATATCCGAAGAATATCCAGGAATATCCGTGGTTCCACGTGTGATTCAGAACAAAAATACAATTAGATAGTCTGGCACACTGAAGTACACTAATAAATAAATATACTTACTTAATTGTGCAGTGTGCAGCAGACAGTACCCACTGCTGGTTTAGGATAGAACCACCACAGGTGTGAAATGATTTATTCTTCGCGACATCGATCACTCTCAGCGAGATCTGGAATGGTCTGGAACCTTCTGGAGCGTCTTTTCCGCCGACTACTCTTGTATCAGGATTGTTGCTCTCAGGGTATCCTGAATAGGGTTAATTACCACTTCAACAATTAACTATGTTTATTATTCGGTTTTTAATTACTAAAATAAGTCGTAAAGATCATAAGTGAACGGTCACACTCCCCTTTTTATAGCTAATTTAATTTTAAATGAAAGTTGGAGACTAGCCGGTCTCTAGAACTAGTTATTTTTGAATTAGCTGTAGAGGTACATTTCTGACAAAAATCTTAATTAAAATTTTATGAAAAACTATTTTTATTAAACAGAAAATATAATTTTGTCTCACCATGGACCACCCAAATCGTCGCTAGGAAGATAACCCACGGAGACCAATGCAAAAGCATGATTGGTTTGAACTGAAGGCCCATTATAATGTATATTTGCTTATCCATACATTTATATAGACGTATGAAGACGTCTATACAAATGTTATATGCACATAAGGGTCTGTTTACAACGTTTGATTATTTTTTTTATATTTTTTTATAAAATGTTAAGAAATCAAAAGTTCAATATCATATTTTGTTATGTACGTATTGAAACGATTATATTAGGCGTTAAGGGTTTTGTATCAACTTTAACCAAATTTGATAAAATAAATCTATTATATAGAAATGAATCGCCAAATGTGATGCTAAGTGCGAGGATTGTCGCGTAGTTTTCAAGATTTAAGCATACATAGGGACAGACAGAAGAAAGCAACTTTGAAAAGAAAGAGGTACTAAAAATCTGTCTTACCGGTACATACATTAACAAAATAACTTCTTTTTATTGTAGCAACCTTATGCAAAGCGCTCTAGTGCAAAGCTTAAAATAATTAATGGAAAATTTTTGTTAATTTTGTGTCTCTAATTATAAAATTTACCTAATACAAAGTGTTTAGCGTAACATCCCAATAAAAATAATATGACAATAGTTTTTCGATAAAGAAAAGTAATTATTTTGGAAAATAATTAGTAAAAGGGAATATTTTCTTACCTTATCAAGGCCGCGTTATTTTTTTAAGGGAATTCAATTAGGTTTGGTGTTATTGTATTATTTATTGTATTTTATAATAAAATGGTCTGAAAGAGATTCCTATTGTACTGTTTTCTTTCCTCCTTGCTGTTTCCAACAGCGAAGTTCAGTGGGTATGGGGTATGGTATGGTATGGGGCTCATAAGGGTCATGACCCTGAACTGGTGTCAGGACTTAGGTGGACCACTAATTGAACAAAATGATTTTATTTAAAACTTTTGTGTCAAAACTAAATCTATACATATAATAAAAACGTAACGAGTCGCTGTCTGTACATGGAAGATACATGAGAAAAAATATTACAGGAGACCTTTATTAACGCAATAGAACCCAAAACAATGTTTTTTGGAATTTTTGTCTGTTTGTCTGTTTGTTTGTGCACGCTTATCTCAGAAACGGCTTATCCTATCTAGATGGGGTTTTCAATGATAAATTGTAGTAAGCTTAACTTAACATTTAGTCTTTAATTCATGACAATCGGTTGATAAATAAAAAAGTTATGTCAATTTAAAGAATCACGTTGAACTTGCTGAACGTTTGTTGGCGCGTGTTAGGCATTTTCAAAAATGCTGCCCAAAGTCACTTTTCTACGCGGGCGAAGTCGCGGGCAACCTATAAGTTTTGACTTGACCACGACTCAGTGAAAGCGCCAGCGCCTGGCGCCAAAGCTGGAACCGCCCTTGGCTGTCTCTTTGTCGTTTCTTGATTTTTTATGCAATAAAGAGTTTATTATAACTATTATTGCTTATAAACTTTTTAGTTATCAGCGAAACCTAGTTGTTGTGACAACTGAATTTTGAATTACTATTAGGAGACAATGTTTATGCAATATA
>DWAJ01005138.1:0-11906 GCA_018238005.1 Eurema mandarina | reverse complement strand
TTTTTTTATGTTTTTATAATTTTTCCTTTATATGTGCCTTATAATCTATCTTGGTGCAAAATTTGAAGTTTCTAAGTCTGCTAGAAGTGCCTTAGACTTTTGATGATCGGTGAGTCAGTCAGTCAGTCAGTGAGTGACAAAATTAAACAAAATTAAGAACTTTGACCCGTTGTAATTCTTAAACTACTGGTTCAAATTGAATGAAATTTTAAATATAGCGTGTACTTATAATGCCTGCATAGTTAATGAAAATTCATCATTCTAGTTTTATCCACAACGAAGTTACAGGGGGGCGAAAATGGCCTGAGTTGCTTCGAGAAAAGGATGGTACGGCCGTGCCGCTTTTTTGCTCGACTTGGTGGGGGCACTGCCGTGCCCCCTGATATCGGAGTAAAGTAAATCTTTGGAAATTAGATCATGTTTCAATGTTTTTTATGTCATCTCTAAATATTAAAATATAAGTTTTTTGGTGGCTTGCGCTCCCGGGAATCGTAGCTAATTCATGCCTAAGCATTTACTTACATAAAATAATCGCTTGTTAATACATGGTGCTTTTTTCTGAACAATAAATTTGTAAATGTCATATAATTCATTTCAATTTCATTTTATTATATAATCTAAACTTATTATCTTAATAAAAATTTAACGTTTACCTTTTTTAAATCCTCCAGATACCTCAAGTTATATATGCATTTATACAAAACGTTAGATTACGCCTATTTCGTTCGAAAATCAAAATATGATATCTCGCGATAAACCACCAAATAAACTGAATCCAGTCGGGATCCGCCAATAAAAGCCAAAGGCGTCGTAAGAGACGTCGCCGACTGAATATCGAGTGATCGCTTCTGGCTTGCCGATAACTCCGACAATATACCGCGACCGAATATTAACATATTTCTACTATTTACCATACATATTTCGAGATTTTATTTTCGTATCTGGCTGCGAAGCTTTAAATTGCAAGCTAAAATATGTTTCTTGAATTTGGTTTTTTTGGTTTTTATATATTATTATGATTAAGGGTAGCATTTTATCGATAATATAATTAAATTTTTCATTTAACATTTCATTGAAATTTCTTTTATACAAAATCAGTCCAAAGTCTTAAATGTAAAAGCTAAAAAAAAATACAGAAAAATAAACTTTCTATAACATTATGTATAATATATTTAGGGGTTATTCTCTAGACTCATGCTATTAGATATAAAGCTTAAAAAGCTGTCAGCTGAGCTATAGAATGAATGCCATTTGTCGGACGGCTGCGCGCTCAGATTACACTACAATCTACATGTTAGCCTATTAGTTTTTATTATACCACAGGTATACATGATATACGCAATTGGACTAAATAAAGGACTATGATACATATTTTATTTATACTTAAGCGCGTATATTTATACTTTACTTATTTAAGCTTCACGCTCATGTTTTTCCGCCGTAGAAGATAGCCTGTCACTCACCTGTGTTTGTCAATTATGTATATAAAAGTACTGTTTGTATCCCCATTTCTTGTTTGCACTGTTTTTTCTTTTCCATCTTACCCTTTTCTTTTTAATTTTTTTCACTGCCTGTCAACTTTTACATAATTTTCCTCTACAAATTTTACATAAAATACACGACTTCGCATTAGTAAAACATTTTTGGATTTTTTATTTATAATATTTGGAACGTTACATTATATATAAATTGTGTCTTTCTAGTATAACAATGTTTGTAAATATCAAAATCACGAACTGAATAGACATCTTATTGAGTTTTTTTCTAGTTACGAAGTTGTTTTTATATGATGTTATAACAAAACTTCTGTCTCTCGTTCTTACTGTGTATTTATAAAAAAGTGATGTTTATACAATAAGTTATGAAATAAACATCTGTCAATAAAATTGTGTAAACATTGACATGTGGTATTGTATCAGAACCAGCTCGTATTGCGGATCATATCTACGACAATACTGACTTTATTCCTGTTCATTTGTATGCGATTTATTTTCATATCAATTTTATGTGGAATAACTGACAAGTTATAAATATGAGAACATATCTGGAGTTTGAAATAATTGGAGTTGGCAAATTTTCCTTATTTATGTAAATAAATATTGCAAAGCACGGATACTGAGGGACACTACATAAAATACATTGTATGAATTACTGTGCATGTGCATGATAATTTATTAAAAATATATATTCGCAAATTGATAGACTTTTCATTAAATTTGTTTACTCTACGTTTACGTTTAAATTTATTGACTTTAGCATTGTGTAGCTTACTTAAATATAGATACGTTTGACTTTGCTTTAAAGCAACAAAGGTTTTGCCATAGTAACCGAATTATTATAAATATTACAAGTATTCTCATTAATATGAAAAATATGTACTAAGTACTTCTAATTTATAAGAGCACGTTTTAATTCGCCATTTATCTAAGCTGGGTCGGACCGTAAAATTAAACACAAATAATTTGAACGTGGCCGCTGTTTCATACATTTTAATTTTTTTTCTAAGCTTACAACACTTTCCTATTTAGGTAATTGTCATGATTAGTTACGGACTGACCTTGTCCAAACCTGTTTCATATTTAAATGCTGTTGTGTTTTTTTTTAATTTTCCAGCGTGCCATCTATTTGAAAAACAGTTTAAAAGTAAAATTTAAATTTAGAATAGCTAAACGGACCGGCACTGATTCATTGGGCACTCACAAAATATTCCTTTTGTTACTCGATACAAATTACTCGGAGCATTACAAAGTAACATTCAGAAACAAGAGTTTTGCACTGCATTGTTCGATTTCCAATTCAAACGAAAATGTATTTATGTAATGTATACGCTGGCCGAGTAATAATTCTGCTCCATGTATCTTGTAAACTAAGTTACTGTCTTTGCTGTAATGGCTAAGTATAGAAAATAACTCAAAGTTCGATTTGTGTAACAATGTTACAGCCATTACATAAGCTGAGATTGAGAAAGTGATTCCCCAAATAACAAACATTGTAACAGCGAGTTATAAATAAAAAAGCTCATAATAAACAAGATTACACCTATTTACCTAATACTTTATATAATTTATATTTTATATACCATAAAACAAATTTTCAAAGTGCTTGCTTGCATGTGTCGAACGCAATTAACTTAATAAAACATACAAGAAAACGGCAGCAATATACATTTACACATTTATTTATTATTTATTACACATTTGTGAACACAAGTATTTGTGTGTTTGCGTGTGTGTGTGTATGATTATAGTTAAGAAAAATATACAAGTATCTATCAAAATAAGTCGTTGGCATCTTTTGAAGTACTATAAAATATAGATAGGAAATATGATAAAGGTATAAAAGGATAGTGCATAAACTATATATGAAAACAGACTACGATACCAACGATATATATATACCTACCTAACCTATAGTTATTTATTAGGTACATTGTAATGTAAAGTCGTAGTTGAGTACCAGTGTCCTTGATTGGAGCACCAACTTCGCAGCTCACAAACAATTTGTCGGCGAGTAAACAAACAAATTGTGAAACAAGGTTAGACCTCGTTCGCGCAAAAATAACTATTTGATCATCCGTTAAGCAATATTTATGAGAGCGAGAAATTTTGAAAAATACAAAGCAAATTGTAGGAAGGAAGGAGAGTAAAATAGCAAAGAGTGTCACAAGTATCAAAAAACTGTTTATAATTTGTCGTTGTAAAATTATGATTTGTTTATAACAGAGGGGGCAAACCGGTAGGCGAGCCACCTGATGGAAAGCGTTCAAATGTGTGTTATGACTGATGTACTAATTATTTATTGAGAAAAGAAACAGTAATTACCATACTATGTCCAAGTTACGTAGAAGCAAATGTTTCCTGCTTCTATTTGAAAGTGTGTATTTACACAAGAGGAACTTTTAATACCAAGTATTTCTTGGGTTAATAATGTTTTCTAATTCTAGTATTGCACAATAAGGCTATTTTGGCTTTTATATATTATTCATATTATTATTTTATATTTTACTTTCATAAAAGGTATAGTTGATATACAATAGGTACCTACAAAGATCGTACAGTTGTCTAGAAAAGTTAATAAGAATATCTCAATACTGACTACTACTCATAAAAATTCACTTCTATAGTTGAATGTACAACTAAGAATAAAATACTATAACAACAGGTACAAAGTGAAGTCAAAGTTGAGTAACAGTGTCATGGTAATTGCGTTAGTATCGTGATTGGGACACCGACGCACAACAACTCACAACTCACTAACAATCTTGCGGCGAATAAACAACTGATGAAACAGGATTGGACGGGATTCCATCAAAACAACTTATCACCTTTCAACGTAGTTATAATCTCTTAGTTTCTTGACTTTTCTATTCATTCTATTTTATTATCCTCATATAGCTTAAGTTTATTTGATTACTGGATTGATTTGATCATAAATACTGTTTTAATCAACAGCGTTTAATATTTAAAAAAAACGTCGTCACAAATTCCACAACTTTATTTATCATTTGAATTAAATTACGAAACTACAACCGGTTTCGACAACATCATCAGTTCATATGTAATATTCTTAAATTATTATATTATTATTTTATGCATGAATATAATATGACTATGATAAATTATTAAACATTGTTATACACGTGCGAATAAAGGGCAAATATTTTTCAGAGTGCTAATTCATTTCACAGCAAAACTTCAGTTCAACGAGTTAAAACTTTTAAACGAACATTTAACACTTCAATTGTTTTTACTTGCTACTTGTAAGATAAATGGGTAGTAACATTCTTAGACTTTGCTTTATTACTTGCTAGCTTTATCCTGCGACATTGTCTATGTGATTACTCCGTGAAAATATCCCTTGCAACAAAATAATTTGAGCACAAAATCTATTTAGTATATATGTTATACATACATAAAATAGAATAGAAATTTACAAACTTTTTTCTGTCGGAAGTTGGTATTATAATAAGTAGGCAAATGAAATAAATTCATAAAACAATAATAAAAAGAAAACTATTTTTATCATAATAGCAATTAAACTAGTACAATTACGTTAACCTTATTTGTTTCTAGCCAATTTCTAGATAGTTTAGCTAAGTCTAGTGTCAGAGATGTATGTAGTCATTACCGGTCGACCGCAAGCTTTGTCTTAATTTCTTATAGATTAGCTATTTAAATAGAAATCTTATCCACCTTATCTATATGTAACATCTAATATATTTAATTGTATACAGGTAATACTTTTCCTTAATTATCAAACATTTGGGGTCGGTTTATTTTTGTTCAAAATTATTTTATAAGCTTTGAAATTCAAAATATGTATACGAGAGCGTATTTTCAGATATCGCTCTGATAATTAATTATGCTTAGTTATAGTATATTCCTTTTGAGACAATTGACTTTAACAATTAAAACTAGAAATTAAATCATTAACTGTTTCTACTGAAATATATATAGTATTGTGCCCTTTACAGAGTTACTTTAAGCTTTGAGCTTTGATGTCCAAAATAGACAGAGCTAACGAATTCACTGATACGACTGCACGAGTCTATCCTAGATACTGTTGTGTGCATTTGTTTTTACTGCAATTTTGTTAATTATTTGTATTATATAATATATTTGTCTATGTGTGTGTGTGTGTGTGTGTGTGTGTGTGTGTAGTAATGACTAAGGAGTTGAATTTATATTTAACAAGAAATATAAATTCTTAACGGAAATACCATTTCAATCTGCACCGAATATGTATATAATTATAAAAATTGAATAAATTAAGGAGAAAGTGCAATACTAAATGACTGATAAATATTAATATTTTATGTAATACAATGTAAAAATAATAAATGATTATTTATGAACGCATCATCCATCTCCTTTTACTAATTATACTAATAATTATGTCATTAGATGAACGAAAACCGACCTACTTAATTTAATCCTCATTTATATCTTGTTTAGTCCCGTCTTCTATTATTTTATGATATAGTTAGTTCTAGACTTCTGGTGTTGCTAATATATACGATGTGTGTGTGAGTTGCTTAAAATCTGGCAATTCTCTTCCTTATATAAATAAATAATAAATGAAACGTAAATGTTCCATTATATTTATTTCACTTCAGAACGCCACACTCTCAGCACGCCTCAGACATAATGGCAGCGTGACACGACTTTTCGTCAGCCATTAAATAATTTAGAGTTCCTATTGTTCACAACTCACAAAGGACTCAAGGATTTAGGGCACCTAGTATAGGTATGTTCAACTCCTAATCCTAGATTGCTAAAGGTTTGAATATATCTACCGAAAATGGAATTAGTTATGGACAAACTTCTTATACTACTAGTCTTACATCGTTATGCTCAATTTCTTAAACTTTTCACAACGCAGAAAAAATAGGCCTATGACCTATTTTTTTATACAAAAAATCCACACAATGATATATTAAATCAATAAGCATAACTGCTTCTTCTTTCTTTCTTTTTTCTAGCAATTTAACTTCAGCGTAATATAAACATGTAAATAAAATAAAAAATAAATAAATAATAATAAATTTTGCCAAAATATTTAGTAGACAATTTATATACAATTTAATGGCGACAAAACGGTCGAAAGACGTCACAACTGATCCCTAGATAGATTATAAAATAATCTACATTAAGGGTGTAAATTCTGTTACCTTCTCTCATTGTTATTATATTATTACCATCTTTAAGATAAAAGTTTGGCATTTATAAAGATATAGCTTAATATTAAATTTGTAAAAAAAATTACAATTCTAAAAGGAGAAACATATTCATATCGTTACATCAACGCAAAGGACAGGAATATTAATATCCTTGTCCCCCCCCCTTCCCCGATTATTCCCTCGCACCTCTGACACCCATAAATCAACTTAACGCGAACCAGTTCACTTCAAAACTGTTATAAAATTGCTTCTTGATATTCGTTCAAGAAGAATTCATTCGATGCCGTTTGATGAAAAATCTGTTGATTGCATATGAAATTTCGTTAACTGACAATATTATAATGTTTTTTGGAACACAAAAACATTATATGCATATTATATGCATATTCTACACTCTTATTTTTGTATTTACATGGACCTATTTTTAACAAACCTGTTTAATAAAATTAATAAATTAATGTCTAATCGTATTGAAAATTTGATTTTGATTCCAGTAATTGCTTTACTTCTTATAGGCTGTAACAAACTTCAGAGTCTAATTAATTTTAAATTAATTTCTTTCCAACAATACATGTGTTTTCCTTCGGCAACTGTTCAAGGGTAGGACATAATTAGAAAATATTATTTAATTATTTATAGTAATAAATCTTCACAATCATGATTTAAAACGTACAACTATTTAATATTACCAACAAATATTTTATTTTCATTAACATATAATATATTATGTTAAAATCAAAAGGGTACTTTATTCCCTAAATTCAACTATTTCTTTAATTTTTCACTTTGAGGAAAATTTCCTACTCGAACAGGGAATCCCAAACTTACCGAAGGAGAAAATACATAAGTCGTCGACAAATTGAAACCTAGTATTATGTCCATTCTAAGGTTTTTGGCGTAGCGCATCGCACAATAACACTCGTAGCGCTACGCCTCACCTGCTACGGAGTGGACGTAGCCGTTCTACGAACCTTTATTGCTATTGACATTATAACAACATGCTGACGATAAAATGGCCCGTCTTGTAAAATTGAAGACTTCTATTCTATTCAATATAATATTATTATAAATGTTTTGCTATGTACAATTTAAATATATTAGACTTACTGTTGCTCGTGACTCCGTTCCCGTTGATTTCTATGATTATGATTAAGAAGTTTTTATATATAATAATAATATAATAAAACAATATTATGAGGTAATGTTTTTTAACATAAATTTTATCTTAATTAACTTATTAACAGCAAGTATAACAAAAAATTATAAATATCGAAAACAGACAAGAAATCCTTCCTTAGAATATGAATTGATCGTGTTAAAATTTCTTACTCATCCTACTGACCGATAACTTAGAACCAGATAAAAAACAAAATGATTAAGCAATTTCGTAGCATTTATTAGAGTAGACAACCTTTTGCTCCAATTACAATTATTTATGTTCACGACTGACAAATTATATGGACTGAAAAAATAAATTGCGAGGAAAATCGCTCCTAGTTTTATAGTTAGGGTTTCATATAATTATCTCTGGGTCAGTTTTATCTTTAAACAATGTCTTTTTCAAAAAGAACAAAGTAGAAATAACAGTTAAACTTCAATAACAAAAGAAATTTAAATATTACTCTACATTTTACTTATTTCTGACGTATATTTCCGTGTAACGTAATTCGTTAGTAACTAAGCCTTCGAAAAGACTTTATGGCATATTTTTTAAATGGAAAATCGTATAAATATTCGGACAGGATTACATTGCTACTCAGAATACTTGTTGACTCGATGTAAGAAACAGCATATTGAACTCGAGCATGCCAACAGTGACTTATTTTACGTATTTGAACGTATTCGTGCTAGGACCAGTTTCTTTAAACAGTATTGGGATTTGGGTCTTTCTTCATCTCTAGCTTTCGCTTGTATAAACCAGCCCTTACTCATATAATAAAGGATCATACAACTAAGGATTAAAACGCAGTTTAAATTTAAGTTTAAGTCTAAAGTTAAATTTAAGCCTAAGGAAGTTATAGGTACAGTTTTGTATTGCGATTTGCGAACTGTCAAAGTAAATTAGCAATTTTTACTGAGGAACAGTATTCGTATGTATAGTATATCCAGTCCAACCAGACCAATCCAGTCTTTCTTTTCAAATATTTATAAAAGGTTGCCTGGAAGAAATAACTTTTTAGTGATAAGCCGCCTATTACATTTCTTCTACTCTGTACAAATAGTCTGTCTTTAAATGTAATAAAGGGTAAATAAATAAATTCTCTTTATAATATTATTAAGTTGGTCATTTGATGAACGTTATCTGATCGGGATTAGTTTCGAGCTCAATTAGTAGATATCTATTGCTTAATGTACTATGTTAATACCTATTATAAGTTTGTATAGAAACTAGTTTAAACTAGTATAAATAATTAAACAAAGCATTTTTTTCCCTATAAAACACCTCTAAACTTACACTTGTAACTATGTAATATACAACGTGTAACAGAAATGCGTGGTAATATTTAAGGATCGCAAAGAATACCTAATTTTAAATTAATGTATTAAAAATTCATTTTATTTGAACTATTTTTTATCAAGATATTGATTTTTTATTTCTATTGACTAGCATATCGATATTTAAATTTATCGACACTACGACTTCACTTTAGAGCTATCAGCTGTTACGTGTCAATGACCGCATGACCCTATGACAATGCATTTCATTGAAAAGTTACCGCTGTCTCTGTGATTAGAATTCGAAAAGTGATGTAACACTTTTGTTTTGATTTTCATATTATCGATTTTATTGATGAATTAATGATATAAAAAAAATCTCAAATATGTTTATTTTAATGCGGGGACTTGTATTTAGACTATCTATGAGCATCTGAACATCACGCCAAAATATTACCACACATTTCTGTTACACGTTGTATATACGGTACGACGCGGACGTATACCAATTTTCTTCAATCATCTAATTTCTTAAGTATCAAACTTCATTTAGTTAAGAAATTCAGTAATTTCTGAACAACTGTGAAACTCGAATGCACGTGTTAACAATATAGTAATAAATATACCAGTCAACTGATACTTTTTAAGTTACACTAAAGAACGTTATATAATTGTACCTAATTTCATTGACAACTAAATAAGCAACAAAATGACGCGTAATTCGCGTTGCAAAATGTTGCAAATTTTGTAATCTGTTGCTCATTTGACGCACGGCTGCTTCTCATTACGGATTAGCGTCGCGCCCATAAATTCACAGTGTGTTTATGAACACGTGCATGTTAAAGCGGTTTTATGCAATCATAATGGACGTTTTGATGAACAATTTAATAGATTTTGTGGATAGTAAACTATTGATTTTTCCGGTAATGGCGTGTACAGGCGATAGCATTATGTGGGTTTTACGAGGTTTTAAAACGTGGTATGTTACAAACGTATTAAATTAGGTATATAAGGTAATATAGGATGGTAGGTAACGTAGTGTTAGAACGTTGTTCAAACAAACAAATTCTTCAGTCTAATATATTTGCTATACTTATGGTAATACAAAGAAATAATGACTAAGCCGTAATACGTCAAAGCATATTATTGTTCTTAAAATATCATATTCCATTGATCATTAGACACGGCTACAAATGATATCAAGATAAAAATAAAATATAATTCAACGAAGGATCATATTCGTCATTCAAAGAAATACCTTTTAATGTGAAGATAAATCATGTGTAGGTAAGATTATTTTAAATAATTATGTCTGAGCGCTCTCTTGAATGCATATATTTTATACGACGTATGCGTAGGTACAATCAAATACCTACTATGTCAATCACTTTTCAAATCTTAATTATGAATATAAGAAGAATTTAATCAATACTATGAGTTTTTACCAGTTCATAACAAAAACATATATCTGAAAACCTTGCCATATAATATATTGAAGAATTGTTTAGGTTTCTAGTTCGTAAGCAAGTATGCTTAGGCTTATTTTTTGAATAAAAATTATTGTATATTAACAGCTATTTATGGCTATACAATGGCCTATATAATTTAAACACACAAAATAAACTAACATGGTGTACAAAAGAAAACGTACCCTGAAAATTAGTCACGTAAATAAATGAGCTAATTAAAACATTCACAAATTGTAATAACTATTTTTATTGCAACACACGTATTTTCATTTAGTAAATACCTTTTAAAGATATTCCATTTCGATTCAACTCCGATTTGGGAATATTATTTCAACCGCGTACTTAAATATTTGTAACACAAACAACGTTTTATTGGAACTGTGTAAAAATAAAGGATTTGCAACGAGTTTTATACGTTTCTTAAGGAGCATGTAGAGAATATAAATAACAAAGTATCGGAAAGCAACAATAGCGTCTTTGTATGTAAGGATATTTAAATTATAGTTTACTAGCTGCTGCCCGCCACTCCGTCCGCGTGGACTTTCATATAAAATTTGACCTCCCCTTTTAACCCTTTTTTCCAGTTAAAAAGTAGCATATGTTCTTTCTCAGGCTCTAGACCATCTGTGTACCAAATTTCGTTCTCGGTTCAGTAGTTTTAGCGTGATGGAAAAACAGACAGACAGAGTTACTTTCTCATTTATAATATTAGTATGGATTGTATAATTATTACAAATATACTTTCATACTATTTTTCAAGAAAATAAACTTTGTTTAAATGAGTCAATTACAAAGTAATATAAATATGCAAACATTAAAATTTATAATAATAAAAGTAAATTCAAGCTATGCAATATTTTAGTGTTAAAATGTTTTGTAATATTGGCCGTGTAATATTTTCGAAGTGGACTGTACACAGCTGTGCCGTCGTAAAAACATAAAAAATTAAATAAACTCATTAAACAAATCCGTAGACCGCGTAACCTTATTTCATCATTATTAAAGTGAAATAGTAATTTATTTCTTCACTAACCTCAAACTTTGATAACTTTAATAAAAATTACAAATGTTTTGTTCACACAAGAGTGTTAAAAGAGTCATTGTGGGCAGTGAACCAAATTGAAGGCCCACATGAAAATTAACTGCTTTATCTATACATATAATAAAAACGTAACGAGTCGCTGTCTGTACATGGAAGATATATGAGAAAAAATATTATAGGAGACCTTTATTAACGCAATAGAACCCAAAACAATGATTTTTGGATTTTTTGTCTGTTTGTCTGTTTGTTTGTGCACGCTAATCTCAGAAACGGCTTATCC
>DWAJ01005137.1:0-11907 GCA_018238005.1 Eurema mandarina | reverse complement strand
CTGGACTGAAATTTGCTAGGCAACCCATATGGATTATATTTATTGACATATTAAATTAAATATAAAATACGTTTCATTAAATAAGCATCTCGGTGAAGGTCGTTCTATAACGGGATCTTATACTATAAATGTACATACAATATAATATATATTACATTAACATTACGATAACCCAAGTTGCTATAAATGACACATTGTAAGTTGTAACAACAATAGAATCATAGATAGATCTACAATAAGATTATACCAAGCGTCGCGCGTTCGCCGTTCATTTTCCGAGCGAAAAACTGCGAAAAATCACAAGAACAAGAAACAGGTGGATTCAGAGATCAAAGTACAAAAGTGTTGTTACAACTTACAACACGGCCGCATCTTACAACGGAATTTATTCTAACAGAAATCTAATTGCGCGCTCATGCATAGCAAACAAGTTGATATTATTTACAATAAAACCTTAGTTTCAAAACCTATCGATTGGCGAGGCAGTCGGCACTAGGCACACTTGTACAATGACTATTCAACGTCTAATCGTTTCCCACGATTGCACGCAAAGGTAATAACAAAATCCATAAACTGTTAACCAACCTCTTTGCTTCCGATGGTGCGGTGAAAAAAAATAAACAATCACAGAACTTATGAAACACTATAACGGCACGTTGGAGCGCGGGTTTTGGCGCGAGTGACATGCGCACGCGCCGGAGGTTCGACACAGACTGGAAGTTGGAACGAGATCGAGATGTGGTGAACGTAATGACCTCCCTGCCCACAGCCAAAACCTTTCCTTGTTCTTCCATATACAGGTATGAGGTATGACATTTATTTCAAAAAAATAGATGCTATATTTTTTATAGCGAGGAAAGGAGCCAAAGCTTTTCAAGGAAGTTTCCCAGGCGCGTACGTTTAATTTAAGCTCCCATGAGAATTTTCTGTCGATGTTACTTGCACGATGGATATGTTTCATTTCAAATTAATTCGCCAATTATATTATGTATTATAGTATAATATTAACTAGACATTTAATTTTAGATATTATATATCCCAACTACTTTGTAGTAATCGTTATTGCTCTCGAACTTATAATACTGTATATTAGATAATAAATACGAATTGTACTTTTTGCCTGTATTATAAATGAACAACGTCATAATATAAAATCATTGTAAATTTTGCAATACATTTGCATAGACCCATGGGCCTTGGGGAAACGACTGGGGTTGTAACGACTATTTCTCTATTCTATTCGTCTTACAGAAAGAAGAGATCCTCTGCAAGGTGCTTTAAAGTAAAATATCTCGCACCTAACATTATGCGACAAATAAATATAGGATAGAATTGCATTTAGATTGTAACCATGTTTGATGATATGTATCATATAATTATCATCGTAACTACAAAGTTAATAATATTTATAATAACGGTGTTTTTATAGAAAGAAGGTTTAATAATAAATGTTGAAAATTTCTTATAGTAGCACTTTACTATATTACTCACTCATAATATGTGATGTGATAACAAGCTTGCAGCGCAAATTAATTCGTACAATAATATACTAACTTACTTATTGACTGGAAGTTTTCAAATATATATTTAGAGGATATTACAAGTCCCACGGGCCACGGTTTAAATAATTCTACAATCAGTTTCGGCTAAATAGGTAACTTACCAACAACAAATAATGCGCGGCAATTTTAAGGGGTTGGCGGGAATAGCGACTGACATAATAAAATGTCAGTTATGACGTGTGACGTCATGATCAATGCAGCTACTTTTAAATGTATGATTATAGTCTATATTGGATTCTGGATTACTAATTACATTTGTGAAAAAATATTTGCTAGAGTAACTTGCTAGACAATTCGCACTAGGTGGCGTTATACTAATTAGTTTTCTTATTCTGAATACTCGGAAGAAATGTATTTTCGAATACCCTCTACAGGATATAAAACTAATTCGCCTGTCTCTGACCAGGGCCGCGCCGTCCATATGTGCGAAGTGTGCGGTGCACACAGGCGCCAACAAAATAGGGGCGCCGCGCCGCCACTACCACCGAATTTTTTTTAAGAGTATCGATAAGTAAGTACAATAGGCGGAACAAAGGCCTTGTAAACAACAAAACATAATATATTAAGCTTATTGAGCAAGTCTCTCAATATTTATGATATTCGTTAAAAAAGAAAGGCGCTTCATAGGATCTGCACACAGGCGCTACCGGGGGTTGGTGCGACCCTGTCTCTGACTCTGTATATACTTAGATTTAGAATACTACACAGGATTTGAGTGTATATTTTTATAAAGTTACAGTGATTCAAGTGGATGGTTTACACGTATTATACAAGCGTAATATATGCGAGCCGATACGAGTCAGTATTTCATTATAAACGTATAGGTAGATCGAATAAAAATAAAAAATACAACATAAAAATAAATATTTATTCCAATTGAAAACAAATTCTTATTAATATATTATTAATAAATAGGTATTAAGATACATCTCCTTGTATGGTTTAACGGTGGTAACGAATATTGCTGATTGGTGCTTTCATTTTGGGACGTTTGCTGTGGTCTTCGTTTCTGCAGCAAATAAACAATTATTTTAATAAGCTTTACATTTTTACTTAGTAGCCGTCGTAAGATTTTATTGTATAAGTTATCCAGAAGTATGATATGACTTGATTATTATGCAGCATACAAAAATTTAAGTGGCTCCACCTCGTCCTTTCCGGCATTTAGAAATATTATTGACAGTATGGGCTAAGAATTCTTTTTAAATGAATTAACCACTTTTTTCTGAAATTTAGTTTTTAGAAACTCTTAAAATTTTATCATGTCTTTTGGTCTACAGCCCTAGCTCTGAACGGTATGAAAGATGAAACATTGCGTGCGTTATTTACCACGTGGACGAAATGACAAAGTAAAACTTAACGATTTTTTTGTGTATCTCTCGTAAATTCGTAATGCGGAAATGAGAAATATCTTTATTTTCATTTACCTCCTCTATTGTGAAATAAATAGGTTGTGAAAAGCTAACAACAGATAACATACAATATAAAATTTTAAAGTGCTAATTAATTTTTGAAGATATCTATTAAAATAATTGAATTCTTTATAAATTACTTTGTAACCACACTACCAATTATTTCTAAAATTTTCAATCCAATTATTGTCTATCTGAGTTGATGAAATTATTTTTACTATGTGTAGACAGATAAATTATAATAAAGATGTTATTTTTTTAATCTGTTAATGATTGTTAATGGCACTTAATGAAAGGAAGGATGAAGGAATTAAATAGGAGGAAACATGGGAATACATATGACATGACATTTCTATTACTTTAGCGTTATACGACTGTAATCAAACTGATATTCTAAATGCAAATTTCTGGAGACGGATGGATATTTCTCACTCTATCACTCAAGAACTACTGAAAACATTTGGCTTAAGTTCATTATGTAGGTAGTTTAAGACTATTGGATTAATACATATTTTTTAAACCAAGATTTACCACGAGAAAGCAAACCACTAATAACATACACTTACCCGGTATTAACTTAATGAAACTATAATGTTTAACTAGCCTTTAAGATACTTTAAAAGCAATTAATTCTGTATTTAATAAAAAAAATATCCTACAAGAATGTTATACATGTATTACTACTTGTATAACAAGCAGATTGTGAAATATTTTTATACCAACTTTACAATATTACGTACTTTTTAGTTCTAATGAAATCAAGTCGAACAATTACATGCAGGATGTATGGAAAATGAAGAAAAGACAACTTTTGTTATAATATTTTATTCATCATTACGTAATAGCTACAATAATGACAATTACTTGTCCTTAAAAAAATGCTTAATATTCTCTTTTATGTTTCAAAGAAAATTATGTGCTTATCAATACATACTATTTTAGGTACAAGAATGAACAACATGGATAATTGAGAATGAATTTGTTTGTGTGTACGTGAAAAAGTGTAAAATAAAGTTATCTACCAATAAACCTTACCTACCAAATCAAAACATTGAATCATTTAATTGTAATAATTACCTAACAGATACTCCATATGAATAATAATAAACTATTATTGTATGCAAGACGTATCTTTAACCTACCGGTGTTATTACTGAGTCTAGCTTCAATAGGACCACCGAACACATTTTTTTTATATCAAAACAAATAATGATTATTCAAACTGCCCAATATTTAAATTTTGTGTATAGCTCTCATAGGGAGTAACATTAAATCATAAATGTATTATAATAAACATATTACATTTTTTGTATGAGATTTGTTTTAACCTTATTGAAAATATGTGTATTTTTTTTTAATGAAACTGTCAATCAGCGTTCGGGACCTGAAGTGGGCTGACTATCTTGCCAGAGGGCGTAAAATTATCGTTTATGGATCAAATTATCGCTTTACTTAGCTTTTAGCTTTGGTGTCAGCGCGGGGTAGCACATAGCACATTATAGAAATTATTGTAAATGAACCATAAAACACGCACGGTTCCGAACGCTGCGGTCAATGTTAGAACTTTTACTTATTTTTAACCTATGGTAATATTAATAAAACTAATATTTATTAATGAAATGAAAAGATGAACTATTACATGTAAAAAATTGTGTTTGTGTGTTTGTTTTTAAATGATCTATTTAACTCAATGTGAGGAGCGGGTACTACTACATTTACTTTATACAGATAAAACATTCTTATGAACGCCTTTTTCATTAGAAAGTTTACTCTGTACTGAATGGCGAAACATAACTACCATGGTCTATGTGTATACATAATTACATAACGAAACATCTAACAGGGTAGGTACTCGACACACGCCCCCGCCATTCGATTTACAGATAACTTAGTAGTTAGTTCGCGTGACATTTCATAGACTATAAGCTCTATGAAGTTTCTGCTGTCATGTTGACATATGTCAACTTGACAAGCCCTGGCCGCGCGTTTTACTTTTGAGAGTATATAGCTGCGATTTCTATGTTGCCAGTACTTTCCAAAAAGTAGCAAAATTACTGATCATTTTGTTTACAATCTATCATATTGTTTACAACAAATTTATAAACAATAGCGCGTTTTTACCATCCTGTTCCTTCACTAAAAAATTACAGCTGGCCTGTACCAGCTGTAATTTTCATACATTCTTTATTAAATGTTTAATGTTATCAAATACAATTATTAGAATTGATCGCAAATGAAAAAGATCACTTTTAAAAGTAAAAACTTTTTGAACTTGTTTCATGTCGTTTGTCACATTTGACAGACAGCTGACAGTTGACAATTGATCGCAGCTATATAGTCTATGGGCGGGGCCGCCGCGGCCGCGGTCTGCGCTCCTAGCGTTTACCGTTGTTGAAGACAAGCGTCCGCAGCGTGGAGGGCTTGTTGCTGGCTGCCGTGCGCTGGATCTGGTACGCTACAGGGTGGATCTTGAAGCCGTATAATCTGCAAGAATTAAATGGGCTCTATTTTAGACTGATTTATTGTTATGATTATATGTTTAAAGACTACGAGGTGTCATATATCGAAGTCTACAAAAAACAAAAACGTTAATGCTAGAGAAAAAACTATCAATATACATTGAAGTATTTTTTGTGTTTCTTTATTGTAAAGCGGTAGCTACTTATTATTATAATCAAATTTGTTTATTTTTCAAAACTTCAAATAAATATAATTATGTGAAACATTAGGACAGTCCTATACTTCAATTTACTGGTTGTGACTACTCAGACATCTTTAACTACTATATATTATCTACATATAAATATTTAATAAACATATTGACCTGGGAACAAACTGTGAAGAGGGCGACCTTGGCCTATAATCAGGATGCACCATAAACACCATGTGAGGGAATCCTGTGCCGAAGTAGGATCCATCTGTGTGATGATGACGAGACGACTTGGGGGAGTACACATCCATGCATCGGGGACAGTAGAGCTTCACCATGGCCTCTCCGGGCACATCCGATAGACCTGGATTAATAATAATAATAAAGCCGTTTATTTACAATGCTAAATAAAACATAAATTAAGAAATGAAATTACAAATAAAAGTCGTAAAGCTTACAACACTTTTATACCATTTACTATTTTATAACACAACATTACCAGATCAAAATTTGTTTAGGATTAAGAAACCTGCAGAATAATGCAATCATGTGATTTTGCACCGTAAGAATGGTATAACTAAATACTCACCAATGGGCAACATGGGCTGGCATTCACAATATACTCTTGGACAGTGGCCAAAATCACCAGACTGGAACTTTTCAAGCATTTGACCGATGCCCCTGCAATTCGATTTGAAGAATAGATTAATTTGATAAATTTGTTCCAAAGATTATCAGTCAATAACTTTAATGCATGTGTATTCAAAATTTTTATAATATTCTAAAAGGATGTATCAGATTTGATTGTGTATAACCAATTCAAAATCAAATACTTTTGAAGTCAATTTAAGCTAATAATAATTACAAACAAAAATTTTTAATTACTAAAAGAACTTTTAAATTTGATAATTGATATTATATTTTATTGAGTACCCCCTGAAACATAACAAACTTCTATAAATAATTTCTACCTGCTAGTTAAGATGTAGCGAGCATGAATCAACCCGTATAGCATCTCGGCAGCCTGCTCCACGAGATCTGATTGATTTGGGTTCTCGTCCAAATCATCATCTGCAAGTACAACTCTATTTATTGCCTCTATTTAAGGACATGAGGTAGTCACCTCCTTGCTAGTGCATAAGTTTTGTTCCAAAACAATAAAATGGTAGTCTTGGTTATCCAACAAACATTTTACAATAATTTCATACAACATAGAAAATTAACATAAAATAGGGTAGCCTGAATTTTTTGCCAATATGCCTGTATGTAATTTGTAATTGGTCCAATTATATCTATATAGATATTATCTGCTATATAGGAGTTGAACTTAGTATTGGTGTAACATACGAATTGAAACTAGCTTAATCATGTATTAGCAAATGTCAAAAAAATATGAAATAATAAATAATAGACCATGATGAACTGGGGTACTTAATTGGACAGGGATAGATTTCCATAGATCTATTTTATTAGGATTAAGTATTCTTTGTGTCAATCCAATGCTTAATACATTTATTTGTTAAAGTTCAGCTGAATCCAAGAAGTGTTTGCTGAAGTATCCAACGTCTAACACTAATTATAATTAGAAAATGATTGTTTCAATAATAATGTCCTTTATATACAAGTGTGATCAGACAGAACAGAGTAATTTATTAAATATTAAAAGTGTGGTCCCCTACCGGGCCAAGCACTTGCAGTCTCCAAGGACTCACCCCAAGGTCTTTGGGGACCCAAAGTTTGATTGCGTTCCTCATGGGACTAGGGTGGCAATAAAAGGGCCACAAATACCACACACATAAGAGGCGCACATCAACGTCCAGTTGCGGACACCAGCCCATGTATACTCACTTACTAAGTATTAAAACTGGTCACTGCAGCTATTAAAGAAGACGTCCTATCCAATTGCTGCTAATTTTATATTTGTGAATTGAACCAGTAAATAAAAAGTATATTTGAAAAACCTCATTTAATAATTCCCTTTGAAAACTTTTGCAGATGTTACAATAGAGGCAAGTAAGAATACATTACTGTTGCATAAGACGGAGAGACTTGCAATTAAATAATATGATTAAGGGTTTTAATTTATTTTTTTATGGCATCTAGTAATCTATTGCTTATAATAATCTCATATTGTTGCTATTTCATGTTCAGTGTCTGTACTAAGTATTCATGTCGCATTTACGAACTTCGCAATTCCGCGAATAAAACAAAAAGAAAATAAACATACCAGGTTCGAGGTCTAATATCATATCCAGGGCCTGTCTGTAGTGAGGCACCTGTTCGTTGAGACCCGTCAGGTTAAATTTATCATTTATGTAATCCTCATCCACCTGAAAACATAATCTTTTTAATACCACACTTTCGTGTTATAAAGTCAATTACCGTTCGTGTAAAAAACTTTTTACCTCGCAAAAAAATTCATTTCCTCTGAGACCGCAAAACCAAGTAATCCATGATACCTCCTCCGAGCTGCTCATTTTTCTACAAAAAAGAGCGAAATAATATCAGTAACTTAGTTAAATTATAAATATTATAATGGAATACAACGCCTTGCAGACAACACAGCATACTCGTATATTTGACAACTTTTCTAAGTTTTGACACATATATCTGCAATTTTAACCTTAAATATACGATAATTAGTACATAAGAAAACGTATACGTACGAATTCAGTCAGATTCGATCAAGTAATTTGGTGAAAAAGCCGAATTAAATCCACTAGAAACCTCACCTTTTGGTACCTTGATTAGCCACGCTTGACGGGAGGAGATTCTGCCTCGGGATGAGGGAGAAATTTCAATTTGATGCGTGTGTGAGTGCGTCTCCTAGTCTATGGTTTTATTTAATGTCAAAGTTTTGATCAAAGAAAATCAAACGACATCGAAAGGTTTTGTTGCCTGTTATTTATTTTTGCTTAGAAGTATTTTTGTTACAAAAACATCCATTGCATTACTTTCGTATATGAGTGATATAAATAAAGACCAAAATATTTTCGTCTCAAAAAATATCCCGTACTAAGAATAATGTGTTAATTGTTTCTGGCCAAGGAATTTTCAAAATAATTTATTAAACATGAAAGTTACCTCGACCAACATTTAAATAAGATTTTCGTCAATAATTTGTCTCTGTAGATAACTGTCAATTTGCCGTTGCCTGATGCATCAAAATATTTTGCTAACATTAAAAAAAATTAAGTCCTGTATCGAATTGTTACTTGTCATTTGTCAACTTAAAAGTTAAAAATGACAAATTCAAATAGCAAATAAGCTTCAGCTATCTCATTCGTTTTTACCTTCCGTAGTAAAAAAATATCAAAACTACAAAAACAAAACTGTTAACCAAACTACATAGACATGAATGGCATAAAATTTCTTGCACTACGAACAGGTAAAATTCATATATTGTAACAAAACTTTGTTTTCCTCACGACCCGACGATTTTTAAAACTTCTCTATTTTTTATTGTAGTATCTAAATTATCATCCAGAATAAGCCATCGGCAAAATATTCGATGTATGTCCAGTTTACAAAATCCGCCGGATTCTGAGCTGCAAGCACAAATTACAATACCTAAAGGCATACTTGGACAGCCAACATGTCACACACATCCTCACTTAATACCCGAAGGGCAGCTAACGTGTGGAATAAGCCAAATGGAATATAAAGAACGAAGGGAAGTGTTGGTCAATAAATTATTAGCTGAAGTGGAAAATGTGCACAAGACTCATATTGTAAGTTTAGTTAGTTACTTGTTAACAATTATGTAAAGATTGTTCAAGTTTAATTATTGTTAAAATAATGACAAAGGATTATAGAGGTAGAGGTACTAACTTTTTGATATTGTGATTTTTCCCCTTATATAACATTGTTTTGTGAAATATGCCTTTTTTACAGATAGTTATACCAGCTGCAAAAAAACAGTACATGTCAGATAAAATTCCATATGTATTCAGACAGAATTCGGATTTCTTCTATTTAACGGGATGTTTGGAGCCATCAGCCATTCTTGTGATGATCAGACCAGCAGACAGAGATACTTATAAGGTTTGTAGCTTTTATCGAAGCTATTAAACTATTCCCTAATTTTCTAACACAATTAAGAACATGTCGGAAGCATTATAATAAGCTTGTTTATTTTAATTTAATATTTTTCTGGTAAAGTGTAAAATTCATCATCCCATAAGAATTAATTTGTTTTTGTAGTTTCCAAAGTATACCTCTTAAGCTGAGTCACCCCAAGTGTTTGAGTAAACTGTTTTTTTTTTTATTTGCTTTCAATTTACATTTTTGATAAGTTATCCATTTGCAAGATAATGTTAAAAGCTCAATGTTGTAGTTTAAAGCTCATAATTTTGTTAAAGTCAAGAGATTTTCGCTCAAAAATAATACAGCTTGCTCAAATATCGCTTTTTTAACTCATGATAATAGTCTATGTACTGTCATATATTATGAAGAATAATTTGTTTATTTTTAGAGTGTTCTCTTCGTACATGACAAGGACAGTCATGCAGAGCTATGGGAGGGTCCCCGAACAGGTTGTTCGGCAGCGGCACCACTGTTTGCAGTAGATGAAGCTCAACCTGTTGAAAACTTTAATAACTTCATACACAAGTAATTATGAACTTTGTTATAGCACATTAATGCTGCATTTAGTTCTAACTTGGGCCAGGAAAAGACATTAGGAAGGTTTTTGTTTGTCTAGGTCCCATATTGAAGATTAGAATAGAAATGAGTTTGAGTTTGAGCCAGGCTTAACTGCAGGGCACAGCTAGTCTGAAATGTAATTAATAAGAAAAGAATGAGTAATAGTTTAATCATTCTGTGCCATAAATATAAAAGGCTGCTCCATCCAGAAGTCTAACTTACATGGAATTAGTCTACTGTGGTCTGATTAAAACTAAACTACAGGTTGTCATATAACATCAACTTTTAATTAGCTAAAACTTTTACTCACTAAATTATTATTATTTACCACAGAACAATCTCCACATCCAAACCTTCAGTGCTCTGGTATCACAACGAGTCTCCAGCCAACCAAGATATCCACGAGACCATCAGATCAGCCCTTCACCAAGGACAGGCCACTCTGGAGGACCCTCAAAAAGCCCTCCATCAGATGAGAGTGATCAAGACTCCGGCAGAAGTGGAGCTGATGAAGGAGACATGTTACTTAGGATCCCAGTCCGTCAACATGGCGATGGCGTGCACGAAACCTGGTGGGTAAGTTGTTGCTAGAACAGAAAATTATTTATTTTGACGATTATTTTGTAAACATATTGAAATATTAAAGTGTAATTCTGTCCGTCTGTGTGCGTAGGAACTTAATTTTTTGTACAGTTATAATGTTGGTAACATTAAATTTATAATACTTCCTACTGATATCATAAGTGTGAAAGTTTGTGAGAATTTATGTATGGATGTTTGTTTGTTAACCTTTCAGGCTAAACCAATTTAGTTGAAATTTGGTATATAGGTAGGTGATACCCTGTATTAACATATATATGTATCTTTTTATCCCGGTATTGTTCCAGAAACTGGAACAACGCAGGTAAAACCGCGGGCACGGCTAGTATAAGATTAAATAATATGTGATTTGTGTATAAGTGAATGGAACTAGTTTTTACTTTATATATTTTTAAATGATTGCAATACTATGACGTTTCAAGTGTTGCTATATGTAAAAAAAAACCATTCATTTATTTGCAAATAAACATGTAGCCTAGTTTAATAAAGATATATTTGACGTTGCAGGTGTATCGGAGCACGCGATATCGTCTGTATTCGAGTACACGTGCCGCATGTCGGGGGCGGAGCACGGCGCCTTCCCGCCCGTGGTGGCCGGCGGAGCCCGAGCCACGCACATACACTACGTGGCCAACAACCAGCTGCTGGCGGCGCAGGATATGCTGCTTATTGATGCGGGTGAGTTGGGCCAAGTTGGGCGCGAATTGGCGCCTGTGTTGGGCCATGATGGGCCAAGTTGAGCTAACTAGACGGTTAGCTAGATACATGAAGAAGGGATATAGGACTTTGTTAAAACCAATTTTAAATGGTAACATGTGACTTATATAATTTGTCGTGTTTTAAAGCATAATTATTTAAAGTCACTATTAGTATTTTAAGGAAGTACAATAATATGCTCTACTGTATACTGAAAAATTGTAGTTACCAAATAATTTCGTTGCTAATGATGTTTCTTTTTTTAATTTAAACATTTAATATAAAATTTGGGTTTTATTAAATGTATGTTTCAAAGCATAGCAATACCAGTTCTATCTTTCGG
>DWAJ01005136.1:0-11909 GCA_018238005.1 Eurema mandarina | reverse complement strand
AACGCTGCCCCTAGCCCTTGAACCTGACGATTCGTGGCGTTCGGAACTCTAGTTCATATTCTCAATATCAAAGGCTGTAATTAAATTTTATTTTCAGCTGAAATTTTTCATTCGCTGCTTAGTATTTCAATTCCAACTAGGTGTAAATAGAACAGACTTGAAACTCTTAGAGCGAATGGGCAAAAAACATTTACATGTACATTTATGATTACAATAGACCTAACATATATTTAGTGAGTGCAACGACATGCATTTATAATTGTATACAATAACTGTTATATGTATCGACAACTATTGAATATTGATCTAGTTTATAATAGTGTGTCTGACTAACATGTATTGTATGTTATTTCGTCATACCTACTTCTAAGCATTATTTCAGAAAATACATTTTTTGTATTAATCTCGTGTTCTATCTTAAGCAACTTAGTTTGTGTACATGATAATAAAAAATAAAGAATTAAAATTTAATTTTATTGATTAATATAAATACCAATATAACAATATTTTAAATACATCAGAAAAATTTAAAGCTTCACATTATAGATATATTTTTTTTCGCCGGCAAAAATTTATGAGAATATACAATTATCTAAAAAATATTCTTGCACTTGTAAGACTATAGTATAAAAGTTTATATTCCTCTTCAAGTGTTTTTAGTTTCTTCTCTGACAATGCTAATGCTTGTTGTAACTGCACTGATCCTTTATTTTTCTGTTCATCAATTGTAAGTCTTTCATTCTTGATATGATTCCATACAGAATCAAACCAATGTAAAGATTCAAAGTTGGAATCCTGAAATGAATAAAGATAAATTTGATAATAAATAAATAGAAAACCAAAACTTATGCACTTTAAAAGCAAGGTTCTTCAAATTATAATGTATATCTGTTTCATTCTTCACAACATTAAAAAAATCTTATGTACCTGATCCAATAATCTGAGAATATAAGCAATACCCATTGCAAATCCATCGTCTGTAAAACCTGCACCTACTTTATTCTTTTTTGTCATTTTATCCTTAGACAAAATCATGTGTTCAACAAAATTTAATGTTAGTGGTGGGATAATAATAAAGAAATTTTTCAGGTGAACATTTTTTGGGTTCCGAAAAACAGGAGCAAATACTTCTACCAGCAGTTTAAAATATTCTGTTCCAAGGATAAAATTGGATATAAGTCCATCTATGTTGTCATCCAGATTTTTTGCTGTTTCTATTGTTTTGATGGCAAAATTGTTATCTTCACAGAGTGACTTAATTCTTTTAGGCTCTAATGATGGTAAAAATGCAGTTGCATCTGCGCAACAATGTCTCCCGCCTGACCGAATCATTCTCACGTAACCCATTGCATTGCCGATTTGTGTAATAAGATCTCTGAATAAGTCTAAATAACTTTGTCCATCATTTAGACCAAGGACTTTAATTCCTTTATTAAATCTGTCTGCATTCTTGTATGGGTATGTGTTTCCCTGCTGGACAATATTTTCTCTGAAGTGTCTTAAATCTTTAATCAGGCGAGATTTTATTTGTTCATCATACATAAACTGGGAAAAGGTAAAAAATTTGTTCTTCAAAAATTGGTACGTAAAGTTTACAGTTGTATTCATAATGCCAGTACCATGTGTCCTAATAGAATTTGCTATATGTCTGATATTTATAGAGTTTAGATGTTTATTGTTACTGCTCTTTTCAATAAATATCTGATTGTTGAGATTATACTGATATTTTGAAACAAATATATGTATATTTCTCATAATTTCTAACACATCAAGACCCTGTTCTAAAGTTTGTGTAGGAAGGTCGTCTTGCAGAAGATGTAAATTAAACTTGAATTTGGCCATTTGACGCATTTCGCCATAGGTTTTCCAATCCGATAAAACAACAGTAGTTAGGTTATAGTATGTTTTAGACAAGTAATGTTCCACAGCAGGAACTACTCTGAGAAATACAGTGTTTGTTTTAAGATTATCAATGAAGAGTAATAATTTCTTTATCATATCAACTGTTAAGGGATTAACAACATCTAGCTGTAAATGGGAATGTATATGAAGACGTAAATTAGTCTCTATACTTTGACTCATACTATTAAGAACATTTTCTTGCACAGTTTTCTTAATGTTCATAAAAAAGTCTGTTGATTGTGTTTTACCAAAATATTTATCTGCCTCTTGCAAAAGACTGGTACAGTCATCAATAACCATTAGGAAATACTTTAATTTCATAACATTTAATTGCGTGCTAAAATTTTGCTGAAAATATAGTGGGATAATATTTTGGTGCCATATAATCCATGAACAATTACAGTACTTTTCAATAGATCTCATAAATTTTAACAATATTTGTTCTCTTTCTAATAATAGTGCAAGTTTCACATAACTATCTTCCAAATAAGTTGTTTCAGGAATAAAGCTCAAAGAAATGTTAGTAGCAATATTTCTTTTTAATGTTGATGTGCCTCTTATAGCCTGTTCTGCTATGACAATGCATGTCAACTCATCTAACCTTTTATTTGGATATCTTTTATCTTCAATTATACTTTTCTTCACATCAAGGATAGAAGTAGATGCTTGGAATGTTAAATGTTGTACAATCATTGTTATTGAGTTTATGATTTGGGTATAATTTCGATTGACAGCATTTTTTAATGTTTTTAATGTGTCTATATATTCAAAAATAGACATTAAAAGTGTTTTTGTGAGTGGGACACCAAGTGATAGATGTAAATTGATAAATGATAGTACGGAATGGAATAAGTTTGATGCAATTTCAAGTCCATCTATTAAGGTTTTTGCATGTTGGCTCATTTCACACGCACTGAGTTTGTTTTTACATGAAAAAAGGTCCTCTGCAGCTAAAACCCACTGAGTGCAAATGATTTGAAGATTGCTTATATCTCTAATTAAATGTGCTTTTTTAGTGTTCATGTAGGCTTGTCGTGCTTTAAACATGGATTGAGACAGCTTATTGCTGTTATTATTTAGAGATGGAACATATCTGTGAAGAAACTGCTCAGGGAACCATAAACTGTTCCCAATTATATAAATGCTATGTGCCTGTAAATTAATAAAGTTAATATTTTAATCTTATAAGCAAATTTTAAACTATCTTTAGCATCATCATTTTAAATTTTAAATGTGTATCACCTTGGCATTTATTTCTGTAAGATGTTTAAATATCTTCTTGTCATTATTACTAAAGAGGTGAGAGTTCAATACAAAAAGAGCATTTATTTTGATGCATTTATACATATTTTCAGAGTTTGGTCTATCTTGGGTAAGCTTCTCTAGGTTGATTAAAGCTTGCCTAATGTATTGGGAAAATTCCATCATGACAGTTCCACAAACTTTGCTAGGGAGTTCTTTTTTCCGTAGTGTCAATAAATTGGATAAACAATTTTGCACTATGTCATCACTCAAAAGTTTTGTTGTTATATTATCAATAGCCCCATTGAGAGCATAAAGTTTCTCTTCATTAACATCGGAATTTATTGTTTGCTGACTTTTAAAATGCTTGTTAAATGAATTCCATTTTGTTTGTATTCCACATTTTGATATTAAAAGTTCTGCTAGAACTAAAAGAGTAAATAATTCACCAATGTTGTTAATAATAAAATGCCATTGTATTCCATCTGCAAAAAAGGCATATCAGTTTTAATCATGATTCAATAAACTTCCATAAATATAAATTTTCTTTTACTTACTGTAATTAATTAATTCTTCTCTAAATACAGCATATACTTGACTTAAAATATTGTTTAATGTGTCATTACAACGAATAACAAATGTATTTAACATACAAATTGATTCCATTTGAGTGGGTACCACACTATCAGAGTATTCATCATACAAAGACAGAAATTTAAAATGCCTACAATACAATTTTAATTTATATATGTTTTGCGTTTAGTCATGTCTTATTAAATTGTTTATTATATGAAATACATCATATGCTTACCTATCAAATGCTTCCGTTTTTAATTCTGCAATTTCAACACAGAGTGATGTAAATATTCCCAAAATCTTTGTCATAACTGGATTATCTGATATGACTAAATCGGTTATAGGCATGAGTTCTTGAGGAGACAAATCAACTTGAATGGGTAGATATGACTTATTTTCATCAAAGCAGACTTCAAGTATTGAAACATAGTCATAGTACTGTTGTTTGAAAAATTGTCCATAACTTTTTAATACTAGGGTTCCTGCTTCTTTCTCCGTGTCCGTTTTCATTTTTAATTTATTGTTGTTGTTTAGATTCAATAAGCATACTCTCTATTTATTAAAACGATCTCTTTAAGTTAATCTACTCGTTTTAAAATAAAAATATTTTCACGTATCACAATTCACATCCCAAGATGTTAGATGATAAGTGTCAATTGTCATTAAACTTGACAGATGACTGTGGCAGAATTTTTTTTTCTGCAATTGTGGTCCATAATGCTTAAAGTTGAACGTTTCCGCTACGACAACGCTTCGCACAATCGAGCACTCTCAAAAGTAGTTCTTTCGCTTGATGCGTTCAATGACATATGCAGTGACAGAATATTAACAAGTGTTTTTTCTTTATGTTGATATTAATCGAAATGTTATATTTATATTTTATATTATCTTAAATAATATTATTTATTATTGAAAAAAAATTAAAGCTTTCATTTCGTTGAAGGTTTTTGTAAATAATGAAAGTGAGTTCAACCCGTTTTACAGAAAATAAATGTATACCACTTTATTTACACATACATGAGGTTATTTCTAACTCCATGATTATTTTCTTTTTCAGCACTGAACTTAGCGCACTCTACTGGTGCATTTGAAAATTAATTCTCGTTCCAATTAGCTTTAGCATAATACGGCATTGTGCGCCTCTGGGTTGCACTATTCACTGTAATTGGAAAACTAGGTATATTGTCCCCATACAAATTATTGTTAGACTTAAATGTTTATGTGCATGAACAGATTTAAAAACTAACATCTACGAGTTATCCACATTATTATCATTACCGCTATTGGACTGACATCAGTCGAGTGACAGCTGTCATTATTAATCATTGACAGTTGACGCAAACTTCAATACTCGATAGTAGCTACTGCCTGTTGTTAAGTTTATTCTTTTCTATAACTTTGAATATTTACCGTGTACTGTATGGTTTTGTTCTGTATTTGATTTCGGCTATTCATATTATTTAAAACGGGAGAAAAACTACTAAATTCACCATGGATCAAATGTTGCCTAGTCCGTATAACATACCAGGCATTGGAACGCCGTTACACCAACCCGAAGAAGATCAACAAATCCTACCAAATGCAATGCAACAACAACATCAGCAACAGCAGCATTCATTAGCGTCCTTAGGATCATCGCCACTCGTGGGTTTTGGAGCTTCTCTTATGGGAACTCCGCAACGGTCTATGCATACTTACGCGCCAACAGCGAGCTATGCAACTCCCCAGCAGATGATGCAGCCACAAACCCCAGTATGTTATTCTCTAACTAATATGAATTGAATGCCCAGAAATATATTAATTTAAATTAATTATTTCATAATTAACAGCAAAACATGATGTCTCCAATGATAACTGGTGGCAGTATGGGTGGCCCTCAAATGTTAAGTCAGGCAAGTCCGGCACCAATGACACCTTTAACTCCACATTCAGCAGACCCTGGAATACTTCCACAATTACAGTAAGCGTAAAGGCGGTTTATCATAATGTAATAAACTTTAAAACATATAAATTTACCATACTCATGTTATATATTTATAGGTCACTGTTGTATGTTAAGCCCAGAAATTATTATATAAAGAACCCTCTTGTTTATCATGCATTAATAATTTTCAGGAACATTGTTTCAACAGTGAATTTGTTTTGCAAACTGGATCTCAAGAAAATAGCTCTTCATGCAAGAAATGCGGAATACAATCCTAAACGTTTTGCTGCTGTAATTATGAGAATAAGAGAACCCCGGACCACTGCACTCATATTTTCTTCAGGGAAAATGGTGTGTACTGGGGCCAAAAGTGAAGAGGACTCAAGACTAGCTGCTAGAAAATATGCTAGAATTATTCAAAAATTAGGTTTCGCTGTAAGTTACTTCATTCAATTTTTAACATGCTTAGATCTGTTAATAAATAACATATTGAAATAACAGCATACATTTTTAGAAAATATTTATCAGTATAATTCTTTATTACATGATGTTCTCTCTAATTTATTTATGTTTAACTTTACTTTTCAGGCAAAATTTTTAGATTTCAAAATTCAAAATATGGTCGGCAGCTGTGATGTCAAGTTTCCCATCCGTCTTGAAGGCTTAGTTCTCACTCATGGACAGTTCAGTTCTTATGAGCCAGAATTATTCCCAGGTCTCATTTATCGAATGGTTAAACCAAGAATTGTGCTTTTAATCTTTGTATCTGGTAAAGTTGTGTTAACTGGTGCTAAGGTCAGGCAAGAAATATATGAAGCTTTTGATAACATTTATCCAATATTAAAAAGTTTTAAGAAACAATAGTGATTAAGAGTAAAGTAATCTAAAGTAAATTTAAGTGTTATAATAAAATAAGAATATAGCTTTTAATGTTTTTATTATCTGGTTATTTCATTTATAGATGTTTTATTTTTTTTATCTTAAAATCATTTTTGTCCTTTTAAATACAAAATCCTGTGAATGATTCCTCGTGTAGTGTTCCTGAACACATACTGAGCGTTTTTCAATATTACAGAGCATAGTGCAACATTTAGTTCAATGTCAAATTAAAGAATAACATTTCTTAATTTTCTGTTACTGCACATTTAATATCACTTGTGAAAGTGCTTGACATATGAATTAAGAAAGATGTAGTTGAAACATTCAACGTTAAGCATTATGTCGCATAATGCGCTCTAATGCTATAAATGAAAAACTAAGACTATACATATTTAGCGACTAAAAATCGAAAAACGAAAAATTGACGCTATTTTTAAGTTCATTCCCTCTTATATAAGAAAACTGAGAAATAAATTAACGTTCCATAAGACTTATGAGCGAGAAGTTACGGAGCATAGTTAATTTTTTTACCTTTATATACGGTAAACCTTATAGTGATTGCACTTATTAAACAATAAAGCATTTTTTGTGACTTATAGGGGCTACTTGAAATTAAATGCTATAGATGTCACTATTAGATATTTGGCAGCATTTTCATTTTAAACAAATAGCAACACGTTTATTTTTAAAGTGAAATGGGCGATTTTATTGTAGCAAATGTAAAGCTAAACTAAAAACGTAAGTTTTTCTTTTTTAGTTAAGGATAGCATCCGAATTTTCGTTTAAACATCTATTGTATTTACTTATATTGTGATTAGTTTAAAGATTTATTCTAGTTTATATATCACGAATCTTTCTGATCGTTACTTCTATCTAATCTCTTCTATCATAAAGTTTTAGGGGGAGGGCAATCACTGTATTTATATTTCTTAAAGTTATAGTGATTGCTATACCATTACATTAGTTATTGCTGTAATATATGAAATTGGTGCAGCTATTGCCGCTATACAATACCGCTTTAACGTTCATAAAATAATTAAAAAAAGCATTTTTAAGTTAAATAATGAATTTATCCTTTCATGTAGTAATGCCAGCCACAATTATTATCTGTCAAATTGTATGACAATTGACAGATGTCAGTTGGCGATAGCTGTAGCGACTCGTAAGCACGCTTTTGCAATCCGTTTTGGTTATTCGTTTTTGAATAAGTGGTTTTTTATTAAAAGTAATCATGGCTGAAGCTATGAAACAAACTATCGCGACAATATTAAAAAGTATAGAAAGGTACAATCCAGCCAATCTTCAAACGTTGGAGAGATATGTTGAAATGCAATCCAAAGAAAATACCTATGACCTGGAAGCAAACTTAGCTGTTTTAAAACTTTATCAATTTAATCCGGAAAAGTTTAATGCAGATATTACATGCCAAATTCTCTTAAAGGCATTAACCAATTTTCCACACACGGATTTCACTTTGTGCAAATGTTTGTTGCTTGAATCAGTTGTAGGTATCACAATTTATTACATATTTACTTTTATAATTTATAAGAGGTTGTTTAAATGAATTTATTTTAGGTGGAAAATGAAACCATTTCGCAAATAAAGTACTTGGCTGATATATTGGAGCAATGTGATTTTGCCCAATTTTGGAATAGAGTTCACCAGATGCCAGAACTGTGCAATCGCATCAGTAGCTTCCATGATTCTATTCGCAAATTTGTTTGTCATGTAGTGGGAATCACTTTCCAGACTATAGATAAGAACAATTTAGCTAATCTTTTGGGAGGAATTGATGGTTTGTATCATTTTTATTAAAAATAAATCTACTATATACATATACAATATACATGAACCATTTTGTTTCTATACTTGTTCTTATTAATTTTTAGAACTTAAATTAGTTATTATGCATTTATTAATATTATTATTATAGTATTTTTAAAGTTGTCTCAAAAAAACTAAAGACTTAAAGCATATATGTAGCTATTTCTATAGCACAGTCAAAAAAGATAATTTCATGCACCGAGGAAGGCTTTAGGGTACATAACATCGCGCTGCGACTAATAGGAGCGAAGATATAATGGAAAATGTGGAAAAAACGGGGAAAATGATTCATCTTTGAGGGCTTCCTTTGCGTGCCCTGCAAAAACGGTTCAAGATACCAAAAAATATGAATTAAAGAATTATTCCTCTTTAAATGATCTAAAATAAAGTTCGCGACAGTATATGTCTGTCTTCTAAGATTGACTCACTACAACAGAATAATAGAAATAGATCCGACGGGGACGAAGTCGCGAGCAACAGCTAGTCTAATATAATATTTTTGACACTAAATCTATTACAGATGTTACTCTGAAACACTGGGTTAAAAAATATGGTTGGAGGGACGATGGAAACCTTATATTCATTGCCAACCAGGATGAGAATATTAAGACAAAGAACATTACTGAAAAAATAGAATTTGATCATCTGGCCCCATTGATGACAATTTTGTAAACAAATTAATTGTATTTAAAAAAAATATAAAATACATAAATTACTTTGGCTGTTTTTGTTTTCTATCATGTCATTTCTCATCATCATTTAAGTTTGAAAGAGATAAAATACTAAAATGCAAATTATTTTATTTTATTTATGAATAATATAAATAAGTAATATCTATATTTAACATTTTAATATTAAACAACAAACATTAACAATGACTTAAAGTGAAAGTAACAATGATTATCATTATCTTAAACAGTTCAGTTTGATTAGGCTTTCTTTCCATGACTATATCCATACTCCTTGCCTCCAGCGTGGCCTCCTTTCTTGCCGTGATCATGATGATGGGCGTGGTGCTCCTCATGACCATGATGTCCCTTGTGACCCTTATGGTCTTCATCATAATGTCCTTTATCATGGTGACCTTTCTTGCCATGATGTTTCTCATGGTGACCTTTCTCATTATGGCCGCCCTTCTTATGATGACCTTCCTTACTGTCGTGATGGCCATGGAAGTCTCCGTGTTTGTGATGATGTCCGCCCTTGTGGAAGTCATCGTAAAATTTGTGTTCCTTATGGTATTCATCTTTGTGCGACTTATGATGGAACCCAGTGGTTTTTGAGCCCTTTTTATGACCCTTCTTGTGGCCAAATTTGCCACCTTTATGCACGTGTGCGGCTTCATGATGCTCCCCATGACTGTCATGTTCGTCGTGGTGTTTCTTTTTATGTCCACCATGTTCGTCATGATGACCTTCGTGATGGTGTTTTTCGTGGTGTCCGTGTTCTCCTTTGTCGTGGTGGTGGTGGGACTTATAGCCTTTATCACCCTTTTCTCCATCTTCCTTGTGATGATGAGCATGATGTTCATGACCTCCACCCGACTCTTGGCTACTGCTTTTAGCTTCCTGTTTGCCTGTTCCCGCAGCAGCTTGGTCTAATTTTGCAGTGCCAGCGGGTTCTAAATCTCCCTTAGCGCCAGGTGTTTTCTGTTTTTCTTCTACATGTCGAGCATTCGACACAACTAGTGTACTTGCCACTAGTAAAAGTAATACTATTCGCGACATTTTTCTGAAAAAAAAAACAGATCAGATTGTATATTTTTGTCAATTTGTTTACTATTATTATTATTATATATATTATTTAGAATCACTAGCGGAACTTACCAGTGGGCGTGTCGTTCGCCAGTCTAACGACATTATGTTTCAAATGTTTCCGTGCTTCGAATTTATAGATATCGGCGCTTTCATTGTTGGTTGCAGAGTGATCTGTAGCAATAGTTGCTGCAGATTTCTAGGTGACTGATTCCGTTGGTTAAGTGACGAAATCGTTTTCAATTACGCATACTTGTTTTTTTTGTTATTAAATATACTGTTTATAATAAATTAATTTTGAATATACTAAGTTTGGCGTTGAGAAATTGAAATAAATAGAATGTGTAAAGTGTATTAAAGCTTTTTTATTTACAATGAGGTATAAAACAACAACGTAACCAAAATTTTAGGAATTATACTATCAGTGCTTGCCGTGATGGAATCCCCAATGTTTATGATCGTGGTGGCCGCCCTTTTTGCCGTGATCATGGTGGTGGTGATGATGCTCTTCATGTCCTTCGTGACCTTTGTATCCTTTATGGTCCTCGTCGTAGTGGTGTTTATCATGGTGTCCCTTTTTGCCGTAATGATCTTCATGGTGTCCCGAATCGTGATGACCGCCCTTCTTGTGATGTCCTCCCTTCTTGTGGTGGTGGCCATGATGATCTTCATGTTTGTGATGTTTACCTTCTTTGTGATGGTCATCATAGAAGTGATGATCCTTGTGATATTCGTCCTTGTGGTATTTCTTGTGGTAGCCTTCCGTTTCTTCTCCTTTGTCGAAGTGCTTCTTGTGATGATGCTTTCCACCTTTGTGATGATGGCCATGGTCATGATGATGACCGTGGTGATCATGTTCATCCCAATGTTTCTTGTGGCCACCGCCATGCTCGTGGTGGTGTCCTTCGTGGTGATGCTTATGATGATCTCCATGTTCTCCCTTATGGTGGTGGTGATGGCCTTTATGACCTTTGTGGCCCTTCTCGCCATGTTCGTGATGATGATGCGCGTGGTGCTCCTTGCCTCCTCCCTCTTCATGATGATGTCCTTTGTGGTGGCTCGCTGCTGCTACTAGATCTGATTCTGTTTCGCCGATTTTACGAGCGGCGCACACAGCTAGCACACATGCTGCAAAGGCAAGGGCGACAAGCGCTCTCATTCTTATGGTTTTCCCTTTCTGTAAGTTTATGTTAAAACACCGGGACTGAACTGACTTTATGACAGCTCGAGAAGGTATTTATATCAAACATTAAAGTAGTTGATTGCCGCTGGTGAAATTACCAGCAAGGACGCCACAGCGACCGTTACGCCTATAGTTATCTGTTATTGCGTTATTATCAAACTTACCAAAGGAAAGTAAGAGATAGGCAATGATTTATTGTCTTGAATTAATTGTGAAATCGTATGAAAAGTCAAATACATATCTTGAAATCATAACAAATAATCGACAAAATATTGAAGCTTTTTGGTTTAAAAAACTCTGTAGATATGTTTTAAAAAGCCTCTGTATATATTTTTATTGAACCGAAACACAGACTTACCCTTTTTATTTAAATTTGATATTAATCAGGGGGCACGGCAGTGCCCCCACCAAGTCGAGCAAAAACGCGGCACGGCCGTACCATCCTTTTCTCGAAGCAACTCAGGCCATTTTCGACCCCCTGTAACTTCGTTGTGGATAAAACTAGAATGCTGAATTTTCATTTACCATGCAGGCATTATAAGTACACGCTATATTTAAAATTTCATTCAATTTGAACCAGTAGTTTAAGAATTACAACGGGTCAAAGTTCTTAATTTTGTTTAAT
>DWAJ01005135.1:0-11910 GCA_018238005.1 Eurema mandarina | reverse complement strand
GGCGGTAGTACTGTTGCATTTCGCCCCAGCCGCGCGGCGCTACGTTGAAGTTCGGACCACAGACAAGCGGTAAACGCGGGCTTTTTGGCGACGCATAAACGTCATTCAATTTCGTTGGCGCCAAAGGCACTGGGGTTTCAGTATTTTGCATAGCGAATGTCGGTGAGGAGACTGGAAATGGTTCCATTTTTGGTAAATTCGACGTGTGTTTCAGTGCTGATTTTGGGTATGTCTTTTGGCTGCGCAGGCTGGATGGCGGGCGGTATGGTGTATCGTGATTGGCTACTGGTGTAGGCGTTGACGAAGTGTTAGAAGTATTTCTCCCTGAAACCAACGGTAACAATGATTAAGACTAATTAACTTAAGTTTTGAATATCATGAATTATTTTAACTTCACTGTTATACGTCGTATAAGGTAGGTTTTCTATCATACCAAAAATACTAGAAGAACATATTGCTTGTCAGAAAGTGCAAAGTATTGGATATTAGATGTGGAAATAATATAGTTAGGTTGTCGCAATAATGCACTTGGAACTGCGACAACAAAACAGCATATTTTGCGCGTACTAAAAATTATTATCACTGTTGGGTGATCTGGAAAATTGTTATCATGTGTACGGATCACTCATCGCTTTATCATGATTCCTCGTATTCATATTTGATAGCAACGACCAGTCTAGCACATTCAATGGCGTCTAAGTTTTCTTTAATTTATATTATAGATTGGAATAAGTAACAGTATAAATTTACTAATGCCAAAAGGCACATTGCCAGGTACAAAGGCAATTATTTTCCTTACAAGGCACTATGAAAAGGCAATTTAAATTGGTATTCATTATTCTCGCTTCCAAAAAATTCAAACGTCATTTAAACATAATATTGACACTGAGTACTTCAGTCCCATCATAATTTATTAATAAAAAAAGTAAATATTATCCTGCCCATTTTCTTCTACATCCAGTAACGCTGTAAGCGATATCCAGTCAGTACAGATATTTCATTGAAACTAGCTCGTTATATGAGCTAGTTTCAATGAAATAGCTGTTAATATAATCACCTCGTCCTTCGTGCACCCACTTGACGGATCGTTTCTTCCTGTTGACATACATGCTCTGACCCTTGGACATTTGGTTGCTGGAGTCGGACAGGGACTTGGAGATGGCCCGCGCGAGGTCCATCTGCTCCCTCACCGTGGGGTGCACACCGGGCACGTAGAACGCTGATGATGCGAACGTTTTCTCTGAAAATTTTGCAAAGATTCGTATCAATTATTAACATATCGTTTTTGGTAACATAGTTGGATATGTTATTTAAATACCAGTGGTTATTTATATAGTTAACCTGTAAAGTAATCATAATGTTGAATTTCTAGTTTTCATTTTGACATTGATATATATAATTAATATATAGGTCATATATTCATATATTCAGTGTTATAAAGATATTGGTTGGTATAGAATAAGGTCGGCTCGGTGGTGGTTGGCGGTTTTCAAAAAAATCGGCGTCCAGTAAATGCTTACTATCGCAGCGAGTATTACACATAGCGATTTGTATGCCAAGTGAAAAATTTTGTGCTCCCAACACAATATTGTCATTTACGTGCTTTTTCCTTAATCTATAGGTACTTAGCTCTGCGACATGGGCGGGGGTGATCAGGTAAACCTCCTGCTTACTGTGTACTTAGTATTAATAATAGAATGTATATTAACCATATCTAGAATAAAAAACTGCTCATTTTCCGTGACCTAATTGTATAATCTACCTACAGCTGTTGCCAGGATCGCTATCAGTTCAAGGCTGTAACTTTGAACCGGGCCTGACGTCTACCCTGATAACATATCACTGCCAATTGGAGCCGATTACACACATAAGCGCAAACGCAAATGATTAGAGCCCTTTGTTTCATAACAATTATCGTATTGCTACGTGCCTTAACGTCAATGTTGTATGAATAATAGAAAAAGCAATTTAATACGATCTTAATTATTATTAACTAAATTCTATCGTAATTATTTGGCTGTTTCTGTTTTAAAGTAATGGATCTCGTTGCCTATAATTACAACCATTAATTTTTTAAATATGGTTGCCTGGAAGAGATTATTGTTATAAGGTTGTCTGCTAAAACCAGTGTATCGAAGGATAGTGATATTTCCTAACGTAACAAATTGTTCAATAAATACTAAATTTACATCCTATTGTAAATTAAAAAAATTCAATATTTTATTCTAAATATGACCAGTACATAAGCATCGTTTACTTTAAAATAATATTGATAGACGCATTTACTTATAACCTTGATTTAATCTCAAAGGATAACTTATAAACACACACAACGCCATAATCTGACCGAATGCTCATGAGGGATAATTAATTTGATTCAAATAAGATCACAAGGGAAGTGACGTATGACCATAGTTCACAATTTAAATAGTCTCAAAGCAAGAATTAATTAACACAGTAGCTTTTTTATGTGATGGTGGACAAGTTGCAGAAGGTTCACCTGATAAGCAACCTCCTCTATTGTATGTGCAAATCTGAGTGCATCACGACTGCGTTGCCGATTTTGAAAATGGAAAATATTTAAGGATTTGTGAAAAGGGAGAATGGATAGAATAGGGAAGGAAGAAACCCCTGATGCTTCCAATTAATGAACGAAGCAATGACTTGTCTGATGATATGGCACTACTTCATACCAATTTTCTGAAAGATGGCAAGCCGTTCTATTCCAACCAAACGATATGGATCTACCTCAAAATGCGTCAAAAGGACGCATTATTAGCATTTGTTTACACGAAATAATGCATTATGTAGTTAGAAGTTTCGGTGCAATGGCACCCTGCCAGAATCTGAACAAATGGACAAACAAATGCTGGATATAGAGAAGTCGTCAATTAGATCTATCGTCACTATAAAATATAAGGGCACGTATTCCCAACTGGTTGTCGGAAGTCATTTAAAATGTAGAACACTGGTGTGTGTGTCATAGACGATGTTATAGACAGGTGTTCTAATGTTTTGAATATTTTTTGCTCATGACTATAACTATCTGTCGTAGTTTCTATCAAAAGTTAACAAAACATTATGAGCTTTTGTATACAATGGGAAAAACCGTCTCTTTAGTGTGTCTGTGTGTTTCATTAATTTAAAAAAGTAGGTCAAAGACTAAATACTAATACTAATAATTTAAAAGTATAGGATAGAACTGAGATTCAACACATATAACATTAATTATATCATTATTAAATATCAGAACTTTTAAAATACGCGGGGTAGCCAAAAATTCATTCCGTCCACTTTCCTCGAGGTATGCATGAAAGGAATTTTTGCTTTTGAAAATCTCTTTCAATAAACTACTACATCTATAATCACAGATTTACCTTCTTTATACGGTTTTCAATGCTTTTTGTTAGTCAAAAAAGCATTCTTATTCAAAACTAGCTGTCCTACCCGAAACCTTACACAAGGATTAGCCTTGTACATCCAGCAATATTCTAAAAAAAACTAAATCGGTTCAGCAGTTATCGAGTTATGCGCTTATCAACACATTTTGCGATTCATTTCTATATAATATTTTATCATACGAAAGCATAATCCTCGCTAAATAACTCATAGTGATATCGCAGTGACGTCAATATGTCAGTGTGTAAATGTTAGCCGCTTAGCGTCTGCTATCAATCTGCCATGCTGTCTGACATTTTGAAGTCTGTTAGTCTAGAAATAAACTGTTCCGGTACCATGACTAACGCTGGACAAGCTTGCCTTTATAATATGCTTTCATATATTACTAGACGCGCCCTGGTTTTACGCATGTATTATCAACATAAACCTTTTCTTGAATTACTCAAAAAATTCCGAATAAAAACCGGGTTCGTAGTTTTAAAGATTTAAACATACGAATGGACAAACAGAAGAAAGCAACTTTGTTTATACTATGTACTCGTGGTATAGGAACTTGTGGTGACGTAATAGAAGCAAAAATTCTGTGTCTTATTAATAAGATTCCGTAGCCTAAAAAAGCGGAATATTTACCGAATTTGTGGTCTTTCTTAATGATATGCTCTTCAGCATCAGGCGCTGGTGTGAAGATCTTGTTCAGGTCCACCTCCTTGTCTCCGACTATGATCGGCTTGTTATCGAGGTCGTCCTGAAATTTTATCGTCATTTCTTCATTTCTGATAAGAAAACATTTGTATATGTTTTCTTAATCACCAACTAATCAATTCCTATTTTATTAACCGATTTTAAAAAAGGGGGGAGTTTTCACAGTTACAAACATTGATAAATACAAAGATAATATAACACATTTTTTATAACATATTATGTATTAGATTAAAGGTTGTCTAGAAGAGATCACTTCGTAATAACAAGTAAATCTATTCGAACATATAAAATTATAGAAATAAAATATCTATTGAATACCCCAGCATTTTCATCGCATCAGATAAAAGTATTTTCCTATTGTTATATGTTTTTTAACATCTATTCGAAATTTAATTATTTAATAATTATATATGTATTACTTACTTCTCCCATTTAATGTCAAAGTCTGTCTTTTTTGATGTATTTACCATCCCACCAAGTTAATTAGACAAATATCTTATTAGCAAATTTCTGCTTGAAAGATCAAAAAAAATTCGGCAACCCACTTCAGAGCTACCAAGCTCTGCGATGACCACTTTCCATCAGTTGGCTCGCCTGCTTGCTTGCCCCCTATGTTATAAAAAAAAGCAACAAGGGGCAGAACGCTACCATGTTCATTTTTAAAATGGTACATCTAAATGAACGCGATCCACGTTTGATATTCGTCTAATTGTCTTGGTCAGATGAATGGTATAATTCTAAACTAACGTCGTTTGTGATATAAAAAACATAAAGGTGGTGTGTCTATGTGGGTAATTGGTCATTTTCTGTATCTAGTTGCTCATTAGTCTAATATAGTTATTTCTAAGCTTTTCTAAAGGTATATCTGGAAATTACATTCAAAAGTCATGTAACTTGAATAATTAAATACTTGTGTAGTCAATGGTACAAATGAAAATTCCGATGTCAATTCATGACATCGGTAAATGTATACTTTTATTGGCGCTATGTAAAAATGTTTTATAACGCGCGCCAAAAATGATATTTTATAAAAAACGTGCAATGGTAACAAGAGGTAACACTAAAACGTATGACTTAGGTAATTTAAATATTTAGAACGATAATTTAATATTTTTATGTTTTGGAGTAGACATAGTTTCTTGTGAATACTCCATATACAGTTTGATAAGAAAATATCATTAGGTAAGGGATTTTTCGCATTTGTAAATGCGTTTAAAAACGGAAAAAATATACCTTGTAAGTATTATTTATACATAAAATTTGAAAAGAATACGTTCTAACCATTAAAAAATTAAAATGTATCACATAACATGCATGTTAGAAAATGTTTTATTAGTAAGAAATAATAAGTTAGTAATTTTTAAAATAAAATAGATATAAAAGCTGTGCAAAAACAGAAAAAAGTAATTTTTGTACAGTAAATTAAGTATTTTTTACTACTACAAAAAGTGTCCGTCATTATTCACATTGACTTTTGACAAAGCGATAGTGGCCGTATTTACAAATGAAACTATTTGATTTTTTTATTCTTTCCTTACAAGAGGTTCCTCTGGAGGTGCTATTTGGAGATCTTGCGGCTCGGCATCGTTCTGTGTTAGTGATAATTTAACTTGAATATTATAAAGTAAATGTAAAAATACAACCCAACAATAATTCATAAAAAAATCTATGAAATACACCAAAATTTAACTTGAAACAAACCTCTTTTGTACTGTTATTTTTAATAATTAAATAAATAATTAGTTTCTAGTCCTAAATGTTGCCAGTGTAAATTATTAATTACATATGCACGGTCCCGACTGATGTTTTGTAATCTGTATTTAGATTGACAGTAGTTTTGGCGCGAATCCAAACTCGTTTGCCGGGTAGCGATAAACAACAATCTTAAGTTTTTATTTTTCGTTCCGAATTGAGGGCAAAGCGTCTGTTGAATGATCCATGAGGGTAATCTCATTGTGTTCTCGAAACATCTATGTATTTCCCTTTCATGTTTGAATTTTTAATACTTAAATTTAATACTTAATTTCTAGTTATTTTTATTTGAACCTTATAATTCAATAAATATCCATCCAAACTAAACTTTAAAAAGACTTTTAGAGTCTGACCAATGACAATAATTCTACACAGAAGAATCTTGCCGCGATTTTTCAATGTCTACTTACTTTCATTAGCCAAACTCTATTATCAAATTTCAAAGGAGATACAGTGTAATAAAAAATCACATCTTAGTTCTGTAGTCAGCATCCTTTTTCTTTGTATATTGACACTTGCCTCGAATTAACTAACTATAGGTATAACTAAAAAAAAATTGAAAATAAGGTTATGTACATACATTACTATTATTTGAATACATCGCTTAAAAGGTTATTGACTCTTTATATATTTGTAACTCACATAAAAGAAATGCAACAGTCAGCATAAACACGTCCAGAGATTAAAATTTTTCAACACTTGAAGTCCTAAGGTCAATGGAACCACGCTGTAAACATTACTGAAAATATTTTTAAACGCATTGAACTGGGTTCGATGCCCGCCATCTCGTTCAGTCCTAGGTCACAGAAACTTCGCTAAATGAACTATTGTAAGATTTGCTTGACGAAATCTGTTCTGTGAGTAATTTTTTTTAAGTTCGTTATTCCCAAAAAGTGAGGAGAATTTTTATATCTATTTGCTAACATTTCCCTATTCGTGGCAATTTTGTGCATGTACTATACATATTAAACATTCTCTTAAATCACTCTATCATTAAAAAAGCTGATCTAAATTCGATGACTTAGTTTTACTTTTTTACTATCCCTTACTCTGAACCGATTTTGAAAATAATTTGATAGATTGAAAACCATTTTTTATAAGATCTAGCGCTTCAAAGAAGAACACAGCTCCCACTTTATAAAATAAAAATAAATAATATAAATAAGTATTACATATGATGCCGAAACATTAACTGCAACGCACGTTCCCAATCAATTCCAGCTGTTGGGACTCTTTACTGTAAATCAATGTCTCATTAATTTATTACATACATTAAGTATTACCAGATGCCAAAATGAACTTCACACCTATTATATGTGTAAACTACTTAACCTAACAATAATTAGCCGCGCACCGCGAATCTTTTCTGCATATCTATGGTCATTTTTTATTGTAAAAAAAAATATCTATACAGGTAGACCATAAATAATATTCATAATATGCCAAAATATTCAGTAGTTTTTGCTTGAATGAGCAGCAAAGTGCAACAAACATACATACATTCTCACAAGCTTTCCCGTTTATAATATTAGTAGGATATTTGTATAGTCTATGTCCAAGCTAATATGTACTACAGAACATACTTTGTGGCAATATTTTAGTTAGTTTAAAGTGTTTAACTAACATTATTATTCAAGAGGTTGCGAATTTATTTTAATTCGTTTCTAATTATTAGATAGATACGTTTATTACTTTAGCATGTGAATATCAGTTTCCTGTACGTACAGAAGGCTTAAAACACACTACAATATTTATTTTCTTTTTCTTACATTAAAATTGCATCGGATAATATTCGAATTCCATAGATAGGTGAAAAAAATAATATTCCTACGACTACTTAGGTTATTTTTTTTCTCAAAAATGTTTCATGGTTAAAGACTTCATATTTCCTCTTGAGCTGTCTAATAGACGAAATATAGTGTTGATAAATAATTTCGATAAGCATTGTCACTACCACCTACATATAAACTGTTGTCTATGCTTCAAGGTTCTACTAGAGTCTATTTTCAACATGGACACGCGCCAAAACAAACTGCAATCACTATAGTTTTGATGTTCACCATCTAGTATGGAGTTTGATACGATAATCCTATGCGATTAACCAAACAAAATTTTGTTAATCCTCAGTAAGGTCCATCATGGACCTTAACTAAATATAGCAAATAAAAGCTCTTCGAAACCTAGGTAGGCCCAGAAAGTTTAAGACGACTAGGTAGATGATAAGTCTATTTAATAAATAAAAATGTAAAGTTCAATAAAACTTAAATGAGTATGCAGTTTGGAATATATTAATTATTATTCTATAATTTTTTTCCTCTTGACTTGGTCTCTGTACTAAATATTAACATTTCAATCGTCTCTATCAATCTCTTTGCTTTAATTCTTCGTCTAATAGCTTCCGTATTCTACATACGAATGAATCATAATCTATATTTTTACTACGTGGGTTGTCTTAGTTTCATTAAAGCTGATCTACATTCGTAGCGATAGAAATTATTTTAATAAGCTATTTTAATTAGAGCTTTAACATCGAATAGACATTAAATGTAGCGTTTTTGTGTTGTGCAACCATTTATACGAATAATACAAATACATGTAATATATTATAGCAGATATAATAAATAATACATCATATACCATATAATGAGGAATCCAACCTCCTTGCGGCACACCCGGTTAGAAGCTTAACTCTAATCGAAATAAATGAACTTACCCAACTTACAGGGAACAACTTATAACTGAGATTTGTAAGGAATTCCTTCTTTTGTGGATCGAACATGTCCGACGGTTTGAAGCCTCGCTTGGTGATCAGGGTACTGTTGACCGAGGAGGAACTCTTCGTGTCATCAAAGGCATCCTTGTGGACGACCCGGTCATTAATCTTGTGGACACTAGACATTTTGTTTGAAGAAAATTGACTCTCGCTTATTGTCATCATTTTGCACTGATTCTTGAACCGTTCAGTAGCAACACAGAAATTCGTTTAAATTCCTCGCCAATCACTGACTTCAACTGAATTCACTACAATGTTACGTGTAATCTGACGTCAATATGAGACACATAGAAAACATGACTAATTATTGGTAGCGATTTGTGCCAAAAATTTTAATATTTAAACAATTTAAACCGTGCTGTACAAACAATAGGGTTTCTTTTTAAGTGTATATTGCAAAAATGCTTAAGATAAATCGCGGCGTAAAAATTCAGATCACTTACGCTACTTAAAATTTCAGAGCTTTCATGAATTCAAAGGAAAGTGTTTCATCGGTATTTAATATAAAGTATAAATTGTGTTGCGATGGGTTTTACGAAAATAGCCCCAGCGTTGCCTGGCGAAATGCTTCGTTATGTTTACGTACATGAAATTCGTTCTAACGGCGTTTTATGTTCGAGAAAAACATTAAAACTAAACTTAATATATAGTATAGCCTCCAAGTGTTATTATTTTTAACAACAACATTGAACTTTACTGTATAATTGTATGTACCGTCTATCAATTTCTTTAAGAATGAGTTTTCGGATCGGAACGCAAGGTTAATATTATATCATAATATGTTAAATCCAATAATCGTTATCATAAAGCACGATCGTACAATATTCCTTTTTAAAGTAATCACTTAGATTTTTATTATAGTCATAAAGACTAAACATAATCTTATAAATTTTTTCGCCTACTTTTCATGTAGAGGAGCTATCGGTAAATCTTTTTGTAATTTTTACATCGATATACCTATATTGAAAATCAACTTATTTGAATATTTTACATCAAATTATTATTTTATATGACAGACATAAAGTTCAAAGATTATTTGCTTACTGAAAAATATTTTAGTAAATACGCCCTAAGGTAAACATGCCACATTTGTATTCTAAACTTTTAAACAAAACATTGTTTCAAATAATTTAACTCCATTTTTTTAAATTAAAACACATTAAATTTGAATCACAAATAAAAACGAGAAACTTTTAAATTTAAACAAAAAAAGAATCAAACGTCAGATTACATTCAAACAAAAATGTTGCCTACACGAACACAACACAATAAAATAAACACATGGAGGCCGGCGCTGCGCGCAAAGTTTTCTGACTAACTAAAATAATTCTTAACGCATTGCATAATGCGCAGAAAAGCTTACTAGCTGTAGTGTGGATATGGTTAATAGTTTTTCCAGACACACAGATTTTGGCGGGCATTTGACTTAGACCCAACCGCTATTATTTTTCTGTTATACAACCTTCAGATGTAACTGTAAATTTGTGATAAATATGCAATTGATTTAAAACCCAAGGTTTATGAATCTAAAATAATATCTACGTAATTAACATTATGCAGTAATTTATATTATATTTAATTCTTAAAATGTTTTGTTTGCCAGTTTATATTGGATAGAGCGTTACAACATTTCGTTTTGTGTGTATCTACCGAACATATTTTTGATTATAAGTTAACTAAAGTAAATATATTATACTACTTTTCTTACATAGTTTTCTTATTTGATCTACGATAATATTTATCTGATTTATCTTTTTTCTTTCTATTATCATAATAAAGGGTTGCCTGGAAAAGATCACTCTTGACTCTTGAGTGAATAAGGTCGCCTGTTACTTATATTGTATCCAACCAACATTTTGATGTTATACACTCTAACAAAGTGAAAATAAAAAATATTTATCCAAGATATAAAGCCGTCATGGTGAGTATAGCTCAGATGGATTGCCAACAGTCTAAATTTGTAGCGGCACCGCCCGCCCGCTTGCCTGTTTCACCATCGCTAACCGTTCGCCTATTCATATTTACGCTTTTGCTGAAAACGTCTTCCATTTTGTTATTCTTGATTTATTGGTCGCACTTACGCTATTCTTTAAAATATCGGTCAAATCCATATTAATGTCTGTTATATATGCGCGAACTTATCTCTGTCTGTCCGTCTGTCTCGCTTTCACGCCAAAGCTACTGAATAGACTATAATTAAATTTTGGGACACAGGTAGTACAGAGCCTGAGAAAGGACATAAGCTACATTTTAACTGGAAAAAAAGGATTGTAAGGGTCAAAGTCGCGAACGGTCTTCGAGTCCCGAGCAGTAGCTAGTATAATTATAAAGAACTGACTTAGATGAAATAATGATGAAGTACCTATGTACTAAAGATATATCGTAACTGGAGACATATCTTTTAAACTAAATACATATAAGTTTATAGCCGTCGTAACTCGTAAGTAACCAAGGCTTATCTACTTAGATATATCATATAGTTTTACTGTAACTGAAAGTCGTAATAATTATTGTAAGACTTAAAATAAAAACAAAACATACTACTAAGGTATGCCCAATTACAATACAGTATCGATAGACGAGATATTACTTCCGTTGAAAGGTTTATTGTTATAATAGCAAATGTATTATTATAGAAATGTGCTTATAGGATTATTGACATTGTGCGAACATGAAAGTAATTATGTACGTACGTTCTTATTTCATACTAGCTGTTGCTCGCGGCTTCGTCCCCGCTGGATCTATTTCTTTTATTATGTTATAGTGAGTCTAGTAATCTTAGAAGATAGACATATACTGTCGCGGACTTTACTTTAGATCATTTAAAGAGGAATAATTCTTTCATACATATTATTTTTGTATCTTGAACCGTTTTCGCAGCGCACGCAAAGGAAGCCCTCAAAGATGAATAATTTTCCCCGTATTTTTCCATATTTTCCATTATATCTTCGCTCCTATTAGTCGCAGCGGGATGTTATGTAGCCTAAAGCCTTCCTTGATAAATAGTCAATTCAATAAAAAAAGATTTTTTCTATTCGAACCAGTAAATCCTGAGATTAGCGCGTTCAAACAAACAAACAAACAAACAAACTCTTCAGCTTTATATATTAGTATAGATATAGATTACACTAGCTGACCCATGTCCACTTCGTTGGGCATAATGTTAAATATCCTTTTCGGTGTTTTATATAGCCTATGACACTCAGCTATAATGTAGCTTTCTATTGGTGAAAGAATTTTTAAAATCGGGTCAGTAGATCCTGATACCCCTTACAATTTAACAA
>DWAJ01005134.1:0-11911 GCA_018238005.1 Eurema mandarina | reverse complement strand
AATAAAATAAGTGCTAAAAATATTCAGTATCAAATTTATTCGATGTAAAATATAGTTTCTGTATTAATACTAGACAAAGGTCAGACACATACTATATTTACTTCATACATAATATGGGCTGCTATCGGCTTACTTCACTTGAGAAATTATAAGAATTAAATTGTCTCAGGTATTGCTGGTAAAACTAGTCAGAATTGCATCAGATCCATTTCAATGACATATAATTCAGCCAATTCAATAGTACCCCGATACCTTATTATACTGTTAACAAAGACACTTGATCTCCAACTCTTGGTCACAGAATGTACGGGCAGCTAGTCTCCACGTACGAGTCAGCGTCGCTGCGTCGCTTCCGCGGCGGTCGCGTGGACAACATCCGCGCGGCGCACGGCGCGGCGCGCGCCTGGGCCGCCGCCATGTGCGCCCCCTCGCCACACTCACCCGAAACACCCCACGTGCAGACCTCCACTGATGACGGACAGAAGAAGGTGTCCTTTAACTTGCAGAAGGTATGTACTGTCCTTTAGCTTCTAGTTTAGAAGGAGGTGATAGAGCCTAAACAGTTTTTCTAGCTAAGTCAAGTTGTAGGTAGCTAAGTGGATAAGTTAAGTTCTTGGTAACTTAAGTTTAAATAGCTAAGTAGTAGCCGTCAGATACATCATACATCTGACGAGCTGATCTCCTATCCTATATACTTAGTTGCTAACTTTAAATAAGGTAGACAGTAACATTTTTGAGTTTTTTTCCTCTAAGCTACAATTTCAATTGATGCTCACAAATTAGATACATTTATAAACTTCCAAATCAGGGCCAAAAGAAACTGGAGCTATTCGAAGAGGCAGCTCGCAAGCAGACAACTATAATGGAAGACAATATCCTGGGGCGAGGCATCGATAACCACCTGCTGGGACTGCGGGAGGCGGCCAGGGAGTCCATGGGCACCTTACCTCCACTCTTCACTGATATCGCCTATCAGAAGATGTTGGAGTTCAAATTAAGCACTAGCCAGGTAGTGAACAAATAATAGCTCGTTAGGACTTATTGAAGACCTAAATAGTTTCAAAGCTTGACTTTTCTTTAAAACTTAACAAATAAAGAAGTCAATATGTGAACGTTGGTTTAAATAATCGCTATATAGCGCTATATAGTCCCAAGCTAAGCAGAGTTTGTGTTGGGGAATAAGATAAGGAATACATTCCATACACATACTTTTCTGCCGTCTATAGGTACACTCATATCATACAAAACAAATTATAATTGCTTAAAATGGCTTATACGTTGAATGTTTAAAAATAGGTTTAATAATTTTATATAGATTACTTTATTTGTATGAATCGATGTTTTTAAATTATTTCTCATATTCGACTAACATTGTTAACTGTATCAAATTCTATTACAATCTGTATCTGTGACGTCACTACCATTTTATCACAGATAATAAAATGTTTAACCAACCAGGTGGCAACGACCATCGATGGTACGTACATGGGTTACGGCGCGGTGGTCCCGGATGGTTACGGTTGCAGCTACAATCCCAAGAAGGACTGCGTCATCTTCTGCATCTCGTCCTTCGTGGCCTCCAATGTCACCAACACTGAAGCCTTCAGGCAGTCGCTGGAAGAGGCTTTGGATTCTATGAAGGTCATGTTTGATAATCGTAACGCTTAGGAGTTAAGTTGAGCGAATCGAACACTTACTAACGTTATTATTACTAACATCATTATTACTGACGTCAAAATTAATAAGAAATTATTTGTAGAGAAACTCAAGGCTTATTTAATAAGTCAATGGAAAATTTACTCAAAACTCTTGATTTTCCTAGAACCAATTTTATAATATAAAAATTATAGAATAAAAAAGCTTTGACCTAATAGTGCGACGTACAACTATATTTTTACAAATTAATAAAAGGAGTTTAAAGTAGGCTTATTTTGACGTTAGTGAAAAGTTTACCAAGGCATTTAGCAAAAAAAAACCTAAGAAATAAAAAAAACAGTTCACAAATGGCTTGTAATATTAATATTATAACAGAAGTCAGATATGTTTTATAAAAGTAAAGAGCAAAAATCAAATTCGTTAATAAAAGGGAGGTGAAATAAATAACCAAAAAATGATCGACAAATTATATTTTTAGTTCAAATGTACCTAATAGTAAAAATTTAAGAACATGTATTTAATGAAACTCCTAAAAAAGATGTTATAATCATCCCCGTATTATTTAATATAGTGTTATAAATTTGATAAATATTGGCAATGTTGCTAAAATATACGCGAAATCTTGCGCATGCAACTAGAACATTATTATAAAATTCGTAACAAGAGTGTTTCCCATAAATGCTACTTTTAAATGAAAAATTAAAAGCAATAAATCTAAATTGTTTAACAAAAACAAAAAACGTTATGTCGCGTTTCGACCGTTCGATTTAGTTAACGCATTAATATCATAAAATAAAAACGAGAAACTTGCGTCGACTAAACGGGCTTCTTCGCTACTAACTTTACAATTACTATAAAAATGAAGAATTTATTAATTCGTTGTTTGTTTGATTGAATTAAAAAAATATATCTGACATAACCGTATGTGTCGTAACAAAAATATATAAATTATATTATTTAAAGCGAGGACTAATATTTAACTAAAGAATCTAGTCACATATTTTATATGTATAGGTATAAATCTTTCTACAGACTAAAAAAAATACGAAACATATCAAAAAAGCTGTTAATCTTTAAAAAGTTTATACGTCTTCAATGGTTAATTATATAAAAATATATATTGTTAATGATATACAATTATAGGTATACATTTTATATATTAGAAAATATATATGTGTGCGTTTGGCAAGCTATATTTATGATTTTTAATTTCCTAAAATTATATGGAAACTTAATTTTAGGTTTAAACCTAGAAAATAAAAAGCTTAAGTCTAGAAAAAGACATGAAAATCAAATTGAATGGAAAATTTAAACTCATATATATTATGAAATTTATTGTAGATGATTGAACTTTGTGTCCATTTCTAAAATGTCTAATTAAGTAGGTATATCAATGGTGTTAGATTGTTAGTTATTTAAAAGCACTATAGACATAGTCTGTGCACGATTATTAAAATGATAGGTAATTACAGCCTAGATTAAAAAGATCTCAAATGTCAATGTCAAATTATCTACATTACGTCTTGTTATTTATTTTAGTCTGTTGTAGTATAAACTTGTTGTGTAAAGGTAATCTTATAGCAACTTAAAGTTAGAAAAAATGGTAGACTTATTATATATATTGATTAAAATGATAACATCAATAATTATTACGCAAAGCTTATTCATAAATTGTTTCATAATATAATTTTTGAAAAAGTCACTAAAGTGAGCTTTATTTTTAAACTATATTATATATCTATATATTTTATTAAGTTATGCCTGTTACCTTGTGTAAGTTTTACAAGCATATTTATGCAATTAAATTGTAATTCTTATTAGAAATCTAGTCATATTTTAGAATTAAGAAACTATACATATCAACATGGGCTCCATGAAAGCATGGCCAAGAATATCGAATACATATCAAAGATTAGATTCAAGGAAACTGAAACATATCAAATGTCTTGTAGAAAATTTAATAGAGTTAAGTATAGTTTTAAGATTTACTTTAATAATTAGAAACTATATGAGGTTAGCAATTCACGATAGGGTATAACTGACAGGTTAGCACAGTCTAGTTTTACAGATAAATAAGAATATTTAAGGCAATATAATTCGGTTTAACAGTAAAGCTATTGAACGGACAAACCTCTCAGCTATATAGTATTGTGAATGACTACTTTATGTACTTTATAGGTGTTACGAAGTAAAAATCTCAAGCAAATGTCGTAAATAACGGAACTGTTTTACGTCTTAAAAAGGATTTTATTGAGTTTAGAAGCCTATCAAGGTTCCAATTAATAAGGTCCTACTGTATTCGTTCTGTATTTAACATAATATTATAAATTGTAGATAATTATAACATGCATTTAAAATTATGATATTTTTAAATATTACTGAAATATATTTGTCATTTATTGCGACATTACCTATACGCTTGTTAAAATATAGTGAAGGCTATGTAGGACATTGATGTTAGGAGAAAATTCAAGTATAGTTCCTTTATTGTGTGTTTTGACTTCAATAATAGACAGCCAAAGCAAATCTAAACGCTTATTGTTCAATACTAGATCATAAATATTGTAATGCAATGTTTAGAAAGAGAACAACGACTAATTTTAGCTTCAAAGAGTTCTCTTCTCCTTCCCACGATTAACGCACTAAATAGTAAGTAGTGTGCGAGGGAGAAAACGCAATATAGAGCTGAAGTTATCAAAAGGTCTCTTTCCAACGTTTGATGTGCAATATTTCTGGTATGGTAATGACGCATTAGAATCGCTAAGTATTATACGTTTCTGTTGATTATACAATTGTTATCGCAAAGAAAAATAGGCTGTTACTAACTATTCATAATGTCAGATAAAAAAAAATATTCGTCAAAGGTTGAAAATTTAAAAAAATGATTTTATCGTGCTTTTAGAATGAAAATTGAAAAGTTGCAAATTTTATAGTGTGTTCACTGTTTAGTAGATGTTTTTTTAGATTTAAGATTAATCAAATTAATCGATGTTTAGAAAATTTTCAAAGGAGTATACTTTAGCGATGTTCTTATATAATACGATTGAAAGTTAATTATATCTCTAATTTTGATGTTTAAAATTAGTAATTTTATTAAATGTTTTAGTCTGTGCCCTGTCACCTGTGGTTACTCATTGTAGAAGCGCGCGAAACGCAATGACTTATGCATTATTGTGTCCTAGTTTTCCAATTACATAGCATAATGCGACATTTCAATCAATGTCAACTAAAAAGAAAATCATTTGTTAATTTTCTGTCACTGCACGACTTAGTACTTTTAAGAGTGATAGATAGGGCCAAGCGTTGTAGTTAAAACATTCAACGTACAGCATTATGCCGCATAATGCGCTCTAGTAATTGGAAAACTAGGATTATCTGATTCTGAATAAATTTAATGAGAAAATACTCGAAATACTGTAAATCTGGTCACAAAAAGTGTGATTGTCGTGTAGGCAAAGTAATGTAAACATATCACTAGGCTAAGTTACCTCTGTGTCAATCGATGTTGTTGAACAATAAATACTCGGTGTATATTCTGTTTTATTTTTCACTCCTTATATTGTGGTTAGTTCTATGGTATAGCCATAGACTTGTAACGCATAGACTGATAGTACCTTAATAATCTAATATCTGTCTGTCTTCCATCACGCTAAAACTACTGAACCGATTAGAACGACATTTGGTACACAAATGGTCTAGAGCCTGAAATAAAAGAAAGGCTACTTTTTAACTGGAAAAAAAGGAAATGGGGGGGGAAGGGAAGTTTATATGAAAGTCCACGCGGACGGAGACGCGGGCAACAGTTAGTATTAAAATATGTAGGTGTAAGCAGCACGTTCTTATAATCTATGACACGCACGCAAACCGACAATGTTGCTACTATGAGAAATATAACATATTACTGCACAATTGGAATAAAAGTTGAAGTCTACGAAAATTATACGAATTTTGATGCGATGTACTGCGGCGACGATCTATGTAAGTAGACACTGTCTACTTTGAAATAGCTTCACTTTGCGTACTCATATAACATGAAAACGGCTTGACCGATTTGGCTAATTTTTTTTTGTTGTATTTGTTATTATTAGGAGAAGGTTCTTATGTGAGAAAAGATTAGTATTTAACTTTTTTGATATTTCATGATTACCTATAGGGCGACACAAAGTTCACCGGGTCAGCTAGTGAGTAATAATTATTTATAATATTTCAGTACACTTATTTTTATTACTTATTATTGTTGATATTTTTATTAAGCAAGGCATTTATTGATAAGACACACATAATTTCCTTATGCATTTTCTATTCTGTGGCGTTTAAAGAAATAAAATAGGTACGAATAGCGAAATTGACCTTCAATATTTTAAGTCAGTTATTAAGCTTGAAAATCCATATATAAATATCCTATACAGTGTGTCACAAAACATGTGTCCGATCCTGAAGGGTGTATATGAAGGGTAATATTCTCTATCTAAAAACCTTTTCGAATAAAATAAAATAAAATAAAATAAAATAAAATAAAAAATCTATGTCTATATAATATAACAATGCAATAAAGTTTTAAAGATTGTTGATGTTTGTAGTGAAAAATTTACACAAATTCAAGGAAATTCACAAATGCTGGCAACTCACGCACGGTTCGTAGACCCTATAGCTAGCAGAGCACGTCAACGCGAGACGGTGTTGATATCAGTTTTGTAATTTACTTAGTTTATTTATTTTTTGTTTGGAAAAATTAATAATGTTATTTTTTCAAAAGGATAGCAAAATAAGGACCTACTACCGGTGTATAGTAAGAGGTTTTTGGATCGGACACGTCTTTTGTACCACACTGTATAGGTGATATAGTGATATTAAACAGCACTGGTTTTATATTTTTCTGAAAGTAATTATGTATATATTATGTATGTATGTTGTTTGTAACTATGTATGCATGTTTATATAAATCTCTTTCCGTACTACAGGTTGCCTGTACTTTATATACAAGTACATTAATAATAATGTTATAATATAAATAAAACAACGCCATTAAAACTTCAGTTCTTTATTTTCAAAATTAATTTCTGATCTCATCACGTCAATAAACAAAACAAAACAAATTCCCAACATAACAATTATATACACATTATACATGAATACAACATACACATATGTAATATTTAATTATAACAAATAATTTTAATTATAAATATACAATGTTTTTTATACAATTCAAGTTATATATGAAGACAGTACAATTGCTTTTGACTTTAACTTTGCTTACATAGAAATATATTTAAAAACATTAACTTTTAAAAATAGTTTTTTGTTTTTATATAAGGGACGTCAAGTTCCATTGCTAAATTTTATTATTATCTTAACATAAAAAATAACATTATTCAGATGTATTGTTGTTTATTTATAAAAATATTTAATTTCAAATTTGATTTGAATTTACACAATCATTTTATAACATTTATATTGAATTTCATATTTGCAATTCATATAAGTAAACTAAGTAGAACTTCATACTCTTACCAACAATGAAAAAAAATCCTTTATAAAAATTTATAAATATACTTTTTTTTCTGCATATAAAAAACACTACCATTTTAAATTCAAAGTCAACTAGGCTACATTTAGTAACACTTGAATCGTCATATACCAATAAATACCATCTTTTAATTCTCTATTTAAGAAGTCTTTCCATAAAAATATTAAAAATTACAAAAGTTTTCCGTTTCGTCTGTTTGTCTATTCGCGACTCGACAATTTCTGCACATATTTTCATGTGAATTTCACTACTAGATCACATAGTTTATTACCATGAGACAAGTTTTGCTATATTTAAAATGCCCCGGTAGCAGTAAGGTTGAAAGTTATATTCAACTTTATAACAAGGTTATATTTACAACCAAAAATACCTCTTTCTTAAATAAGTGTAGAAATATTTTCTTATACATATAATCTTATGTATAAACAATATATTTTATTATTTTAAAATGCCCAAAATTTACATCAATATTGTGCAGTGTGCTGAACAACATATATTATTTATTAAGTATATACAGTTCGTGAAAACATTATATTTTCACACGACTTTATTATGCTATCTATATAGACTTATCTCATTTCGGTTCATTTGTTTAAATGCGCAAATCTTTAAAACTTTAATTAGATTTCGAATAATTATTCTTGTATATAATACCTCCATTTCTAAGCACTATACGCTTGGCATTATACAGTAGTAATATATTAAATTTGCAGAGAAAACCACGGGTCTTGTATAGTGAAATAAATATTTTAAGGTACTTGTTATAACGACATCTAGTCCCACACTAAGCAGAGCTTGTTTTGAATACATATATAATAATATAACACAGTATCCGTTATCTAGTTGCCATAACACAAGCTCTGCTTAGCGTGGGATTAGATGGCGCTGTGTTCAAATAAGTATTCTGATTGATGTATTCCATAATCATTACCTAGTATAAAACAAAGTCGCTTGTCTGTCTCTATGTATGCTTAAATCTTTAAAACTGCGCAACCGATTTTCATGCGGTTTTTTTAATCAGATAGACTGATTCAAAGGGAAGGTATATATATGTGTATAATAAATTGAATGTATATCAACACTTGAAAAAACTACAGAGAAATAACAATTTTGTTTCCAGTTTGGGAACCGAACCCAGTTCTTTGCACAGATAGCTTTCAATATTATGACTGCACTCATACAACAAGTAAAAAATAATTATTATACAAATGCTTTGACAATTGATTAACTTTTACTACACTTATATAAAATACAATTTTCTAATATTTCATTTAAAATTCAAACAGTTACTTTTACAATAATATTTTTTAGACTTTGCCATAACGAACAATTAACTAATGTACCAGATTTAAAAAGTAGACCGTAACGAAAAGGTCTATATCATCGTACCATCATAATTAAAAACGATTTGTCTTAGAAATAAAAATGAAGTGTGAATATTTCACTTATGTAGTCAGCACGCTGTTAAAACAGCGTCAATTTTGTTTTCATTTCAATCTTTTACTCTAAAAGCGATTCGCTAACATAGACGTCTCACGTAAAAACCAACAGCCGTGTGCCGATTTTTAACTACTAAACATATTTGCAACTAGTCCTCTATATATAACTTGGAATAAAGTAACCCTTTGTTCCATCGGGGGATCTGAAAAAAAGTTGTTTAGCTATAAAATTTCAATTAAATTATAAATTGGTCTCAACAAAAGAATTTATTTTTTTATTATTAATGCTTCTAATATGTAATATTCTAGAAACAATTATATTTTAAACCAAAGTCAGCTATATTTAAGTATTTTTTTCAAGGCCAAGTATATACAGTACACAAATATATACAAATTTATAAGAACTGGACTTATTTTGATGATTTCTGCTATATATGACACCGGAAAATAACAAGACCAGCAAATTGATAAATTTCCTTTGAAATTTATAAGCCTTCGTAGGATTCTAAACATATACAACATAAATTATATTATTTTACGACCACATTTTTGCAAATTTATCAATTTGCGACGTCTCGTGGTAAATTTATTATCTAACGAATGTCCATTCTAAATGGTTCGACCAATCACAGGAGAGCTTCTAATTTAACGCTTTTTTTTAATACGGCAAATAACACACTGCCCTGTGATTGGTTGATGTTGACAGTTATACAACCAATCAGAGCGCACATGGCGTTTGGTTATCGCTTACTTATTATTTTAAGCGTGAGTTTGGTAAGTTTATAAATTTGCTGTTCTTGTTATTTTTCGATAACATATACTTATAAAAATACTCATATTTATACGGAATCAAACATTACAGTACATTTATCCTACAAATGATTACTTATATATATAAAACTATTGCTATTTTGTGACAACGTTGTACATACATACATACATACATACAAAAAATATCGAAAACGGCTGAACCTAATTTGATGAATAAAACATAACATGACACTTACAAGTAGCTGTCGTTGTTCTGTTCCTTCGGCGCCACGTTGAGCGGGAAGCTCGGCTCGCAGTTGCAGTCGTCGTCAGATTTCACCTGGAAATATATTTTGTTTCATTTAGTGAGGAGGAGGGAATGTTATCCTCCTTTCTACCAAAGGTAGGATCCTCGACCAATTGACCAAGTAACGTAAAGCCCCAATGGGAGATGTGGAGAGGTTATCCATACTATAATATTATAAATGAAATGACTAATACTATAAATATAGAAAGTAACTCTGTCTGTCTTTACATCACGCTAAATCTACTGAACCGATTAGAACGAAATTTGGTGACCAATTAGAACGAAACACAGATGGTCTAGAGCTTGAAATAAAACATAGTCTACTTTTTAACTGGAAAAAAGAGATATGAAAGTGGGGGTGAAAGTTTATATGAAAGTCGACGCGGACGGAGTCGCGGGCAACAGGTAGTATGCTATATATAAATATATCGAAGGTAAAAATATATATGAGCACGATTCAGAACTCGGGCGCATTATTTGCATAATTTAAATTTTTACTGTGCAATAACTTCACATGGCCACACCGCCTTTCATTCAGGTGTCTGAGGTGCGAAAGAAAGAGTAGGAAACCTCTCTCAGATATGAATAATCTGATAGCGAATGTTGCCATGTAAGTTTTTGCAATTTTACTTAGTTTATTTTTTGTTTGGAAAAATTAATGATGTAATTTTTTCAAAAGGATAGCAAAATAAGGACCTACTACCGGTATATAGTAAGAGGTTTTCGGATCGGACACTTGTTTTGTACCACACTGTATAGGTGATATAGTGATATAAAACAGCACCTGTTTTAGATATTTCTGTATGTAACTATGTATATATTATAGTCCGGGATCCCTGGTACATTTTTCCAATTGATTACTATCAAGCTAATTTTTGGTGAGTTGCTTTATTTTGATGAGACGCCCAATAATTTCCTATACCAAACTCTCGATTGTGGTAGCTAACAGAGGTAGCAAGGATAAAATATGTCGATTTGGTGATTTAAAAAATTTATTACTAACTGTCTAAATCTTTTGTCTTATATCTCAAGATAATTATTTAAATTACTTGAAAAAATATTTGTCCTACAAAATCTATGGTTTGTTGATCAAACCATAGATATGGTTTGTTGATCAAACCATAGTTTGTCCCCTCTTCCCAGTTGCTTGTAATGCCTGTAATAAGGCCGCTTTTTGTCAAAATACTTTGCTGTGATTTTTATTTTTAGTTTTAAAGTGTTTTTCATTATTTATTTATTTAAAACGACAGCTAGTTATTGCTTACCCTTAATTCTAAAACATACAAAAAAAAACAACTTTAACAATAGAATAACATTTTGACAATCTAAAAAGTAACTCTATCTGTCTGTCTGTCTTGCCATCACGCTAAAACTACTGAACCGATTAGAACGAAATTTGGTACGAAAATAGTCTAAAGCCTGGGGAAGGACAAAGGCTACTTTTTTTTAAATCAACCCCCAAAAGGTTGCGCGAGGGGTTGAAACTTTTAATAATTTCACGCTTTCACGGCCAAACCGCTGAACCGATTGCAATGAAATTTGGTACACAGGTGTTCTAGAGCCTTAGAAGAAACATAGGCTACTTTTTAACTGGAAAAAAGGGTTACAAAGGGGAAAGGGGGAGTCAAAGTTTATACGAAAGTCCACGCGGACGGAGTCGCGGGCAACAGCTAGAAAATAATAATTATTATGTGTTAACTGACCATAAGAAAGTGATGTAGCGATAGTGCTTCTGCAGCGGGGCGCGCGGCCGGGTCGTGCGTGAGGCACGCGAGGCAGAAGTCGCGCCCCTCGCGGGACAGCGTGGGCGGCACCGCCGGCCGCCCGCCCATGCCCACCACGAACATTATCTGGTAGTTGCTGTCGTACTCGCTGAACGGACGCTGCGGAACGATGAACGAGGAATGAGGAACGAGTCAGTGGTGGTTCTCAAGACTCAGCAGCGAACCAACTTAATAATAATAATAATAATAATAAGTATAATACGCGTCACATATGTTTAGCGCTGGACGAGAATAGCCGCGCATCGGTAGAATCGCGCTCGTAATTGACGTATTGGTGCGAGAAAGACAACACGGCTGGGACAACCAATCAACGCTCGCGCACCCGACGATCACGCGCCCCGCGCGCCGCGCCAACACCTCGATACCTTATTTTCGACTTCTGCGCAGGCTTCGTTCAGCGCTAAAGATTCGTGACGCGGCCTATACCAATAGTTCTATCAACATC
>DWAJ01005133.1:0-11911 GCA_018238005.1 Eurema mandarina | reverse complement strand
TATATAACAGTTAATTCTCGTGATAATTTACAGACTTCAAAAATGGAGCCACACGAGCAAACGTTGCACAATCTTCTCGATAGAATAGCTAATGAAAGACAGCTGAATAATTACAAAATAGCAATTGAAAGAACTTCGACTCAGGGAGCCAATTATACGAGCGTACTTTTCTTCGCAACAATTTCTTCCGATGACGAAAATGATATTAAAATTTTCGCTAAAGTTGCAAATGTTGGCGAAAAGATGCGCGATATCGGGCCATTTCGTATTTTTGACATCGAAAAGTTCTTCTATACAGACCTTATTAAAACGTACAAAGATTTGGAAAGAAAGCACGACGTGCCTCTGCAATATAGGTACGTGACTCCAGAATTTTATGGCCTTAGCTTCGAATACTTGAAAGAAGCGTTTGCTCTGGAAGATCTTACGAAAAAGGGATATCAGATGTTCGACAGATTCAAGACCATCGACTGGAACTATGGTAAGGAATCCATGACGCAACTGGCGAGGCTGCACGCTCTGTCGATGGCATATTCTAAAGAGCTACCAGAACAATTTGAAGAGAAGTCAAAGGACTTAGTGATGAATGGAAATGCAGACGTTATAGTAAGTTTTATGACAGAACTGCTTGGAAAAATCATCTTGTTTACGAAGGAAGAATATAGGAGTCGTCTAGAAAAGTTTTTCCGAGATAATATTTCAATGGAAAACATGAAATCTATGTCACTGCCCAGAAAGTGCACTGTTTTAGCTCATGGCGACTACCGGCCCAGTAATTTGGTGCACAAATTAAATGAGGTGAGGAAACTAAATATTTATTATCATGGTTTAAAACAACACAACATTACAATCATTCTGTAATTGTTAAAACTAATATATGGTATTTAACTTAAAACCACCAGAGCGTGAGAGGGAAGAACTCTTTTCTCTCTTGTTAACGCTTTTTTCGAGTATTGAGTTTTGATAAAAGTAATACTGATTAGATTAACAATTCTTATATAAATATATATTTACTACATGTCGACCATGATTCGATTACAAAGCTAGTTATCTATAACGTTTTCCTTCCCAAAATAAAGTACAGAACTAGAGAGTTCGAGTTACTTTTCCTCAAATTTCGATAAATTCCTGGTGGAACATTCTTTATAATAAGAATTTTTTTTTCTAGGATGGATCATATTCAATTATACCAGTGGACTACCAGACCATGAATCGCAGCAACCCGATAGTAGATATACTGTTCTTCATATTTTCCGGATCTGACCAAAAATATCGGGCCCAATACTACCAGAAGACTTTGGACCATTATTACTCTGAGCTGTGTGCAGCTCTGCGAAGGTTCCACTTGGATCCTGAAGTGCTTTACCCTCGCAAGAACTTTGACGAGGAATTGAGAGAGGTATGACTATGTTTGGTTAAAAAACAGTTAGCGTAGAAATCATTTCATTTCCTTATGAGTGAAAAGCGCAAAAGTTTGTGAGGATGTATGAATCTTTAATACTCTTTCACGGAAAAACTATTCAATGAATTTGACTTAAACTTGGAAATGAGACAGATTATGCCCTAGAATATCATTAACGATACTTTTTACCTCAGTATTGCTAGTATAATAGAAATTACAAGGCTACAATCGCGAATCATGGTTATGTTAAGTGTAAACCATTTGAAAATAAATACTATATATTTGAAACAAGCTTTCAAAGCCTTTTTTCAATATGCTTACTTGTACCATTTCTTCGTAGGAAACTTTTGGTATATTTCTGTACTTAGACTGTACATTTATTGGTATTTTTTCCGCACAGACTGCAACCTCGGTCACTATCTGTAACAACACGTCGCGATCGCCTTTTATTGGAAATAAGATAATAACTCTTATTATTACAGATAAATTATAAGTCAACATGACTTGCTGTTAAAATATAATTAATCAGGTTTATAAACAATTTCATAAATATTATTAAAATTAGCTATTATCGGAATTTTAAATATTGTTTTTAATTGATCCTGTAGTTATAAGAACTTTTACGCGTTTTTTTAATGAATAATAAGTTATTAATTGTTGTCTTGTTAAACTACTTTAATTTGAATATATTAGACGTTGACGTGTTCAAAAGCATTGTGCTATTTGTTTAAAGTTGTTCAACAGTGATTGCCAACCTACTATTTTCATTTATAACATCCATGTTATGCAGTACGATAGGGTTGCCACGTAGAAACCCCAATTTCATTAATAATATTAATTATTATGTCTAGGTTCTCCCATACGGTCTGGTCGTGAGTCTCATGCTTCTACTCATGGTGACAGTTGAGACGGACAAGGTCCCTGTCATAGACAACGATTCTGATATCGCCTGCTTCGAATGTCCACCCAGTGAGGAATACAAGTGGCGACTGAATGAGGTTATCGAAGACTACATTGCTTTGGGAGTGCTTTAGACCAAGGACCAGGCACCAGGGGGGGGAGGTCACAGCCGTGGTTAAGGATCCAGCTCAGGCGCCAAGGGGAGGGAGGGGGTCACATAGTCGTGGTTAAATCAAGAACTGAAATAAAACTATGTTCAATTAGGGTTCGACCTAGTCCTGGAACCAGCTTAGGGGGAGTCATCATCCCCTTGACCCCCCTGGATCAGCCGTTGCTTTAGACTTCGTCCTAACGTTGGACTTACACCAATTTTACTGTGTAAATAAATAATCTTTATTGGCTAATAAAAAATTAATAAGAACAAACGGTAGTTTGCCAAGCTCCGCTGCTGGTTGCTTTCTAGTTAGCTTTTTCATCGTATATTATTTTTTCGTATTGACGTTTTTGTACTTTACCTATATATCTATATTGTAAAAGATCTAACTACAAAAAATAAGCTGTTAGTTTAGTAACCATTTAAGATTGCAAATGTACCACAGATAAGTAAAAATGTAACACTATATTAAATATGTACATAGTATATGTATGTTAATGATAATAACCACATATAAATTATACAAAAAATTATTAGTTTTTCGTGCGACTAAATCAAAATTGAAAGGCGATTAAATTACAATTGTATAAGAATTTCCAAAGTTTCCATACTTTTAATAGATAGTTCTATAATGAATACGGTACATAGTAATTAGGTAATAAAAAATTGTAGCTTTTATTAGATATTTTATTAACCTTCATTTAAAGCTCTTTTTGACTTTAGATTCTTTTTAAGATTTCCACTAATAATGGATCATAGTGTTGAGCTATCTTTTCTTAAAAGTATTACAAACTAATATTTATTTAATAAAAAAACGCATTTATATGACAAGAAAGAAAGCTCTTTTGATGAATATTTGAAAGATAACTCGGCATAGTTCAAAAGTATATGTAGGTTGATTTAAACTTTGAGACATTACTTGGTTCTTTCAAAGTTTAAACGAAAAATGTTCTTTTTCGCCTTGTCACGGCATTTATTTATAAAACATTTTATTGTTATAATAATTTGTGGTTTTCTAAGTGACAAGACAAAACAGAACAATTGTTATCTATTAAAATAAAATATGTAATTATTTTATCGCTTGTTACGACGCAGATTGTTGTTGATGATTTTTTTATGGTTAAATTTTTTTTTCTTAACATAAATGTAAAATAAAAAAGTTTTTAGTTGACGGTACAATACCTACGTATGTTAAAAGCCGAATAAACAATAGCTACAAATAAGAAACTATGTAATATTCTAAAATAAAATGGGTATAATTTTAAATTAGTATATTTTTATAAGTACAAAACTAACATAATATAAATTGATAATGATTTTGTTTTGTTTTTTTTGCTGAAGTTTATTTAAAGGGTTTATATTGTCTATTATCTTAATGTCTAGACAGGTTATTTACAAGTAAAAGTAATAAATATATAAAATTTATAACCAGAATAATTTGAACGAAATTTTATATGAATTCAATATTAAAAAAATACACAAATTAAAAGAATATTTAATGGTAGATATTTGGAAAGTCCAATGACCACAGATTGATATAGATTTTTTTATATTCTGTCATTATATTACGGTTATGTTTGTAAAAACGTAACAAAATATTGTTTTATATCAATAATATTCAAAATACTTCATATAATTAATTATTTGTTATGATTCTTTTGTTTGTTAATGAAGGTATTTTTAAAATTAAAATAAGTTGTCTGATCTTTATTATTTTCTCTATTGATAACTAGATGTATTACCTATTACCTAGGTATATATCAGTTTTTATAAAAAAAATTCCTTACTGATATAATATAATGACACATTAAAAATCTAGTTTTTAGGATTTTTTGAAACTACGCAATATATTAGCGTAGTTATTTTGTTTGTTACAGAATAAAATAGCATCCGTTTTGATCATACATAGATATTATATGCTTTATCGTTTGATCGATTACCTTGAATTACGTTTAAAGAGCCTTAAGGTAAGGTAAGGGTACTTCAAGGTTATTTTATCTAATTGTATAGTTTGTTGGCATAACTACTTCGTTCAACAGCCCATAATGCCTGAGGTGTGTTATCCTTTCCCATCCTACTAATATTATAAATGTGAAAGTTTGTGAGAATGTTTGTATGGATGTATTCACGCAAAAACGGCGAGACCGATTTTGTTGAAATTTGGTATGTAGACAGGTGATATCCTTGATTAACACACAGGATACTTTGCATCTCGGTACTTTTCTCGGGAACGGGAAAAACGCGGGTAAAATCGCGTGGCACTACTTGTTTAGCTATAAATGTTAGTATTTTAACGTCAACAAATTTCTATTTCAGACTCAGAATTCAACATTGCGAGAAGTCCTTAATAAAATAGCTAAGGAACAAAACTACAAAAACTACGAAATAACCATCAAACCTCTATCTACGGAAGGTGCAAATTTCTCAAGCAAATTATTCGTAGCAACAATAACAGAAGAAAATAAAGAAGAATTGAACCTTTTTGCTAAAGTAGCGGCTATTGGCGGTAAACTAAGAACGTTGGACACCTTCAGAATATATGACACAGAATTTAACTTCTACACGAATCTCATACAACGCTATAAAGAGATAGAAATAAAGCACAAAGTACCTGAGACCTATAGATATGTAGTACCAAAACTTTACGGCTACAATAACGAGTATATGAACGAGATATTGGTCTTTGAAAATTTGTTAGCAAAAGGTTATCAGATGTACGATAGATTTAAGCCAATTGACTGGGAATATGCCGCGAAATGTCTTACGGAATTGGCGAAGTTCCACGGCCTCTCGATGGCCTACTCAGTGGAATACCCTGACGAGTTTAAAGATGATTCAGAGTTCATGCAGTTATACGATAATATTGATGAAATAATAGGGTATTTGGAGACTGTAATTGCGACTGTTCTTAGGGTAACGAAGGAGGAATATAAAGAGAGATTGAAGAAGTTTCTAGATGGAGTGACAACTATAGAGTATTTTAGGAGTGTCTTGAAGCCAATTAGAAGCGGCGTGTTCGCGCATTTCGACTTCCGTCCCAGCAACATAATGCATAAAATCGATGAGGTAAAGAGATAAATAAGGATTTAATTGGTTGTTTAAATGCTTCATTTGATGGTAAACACAATTACTGATATTTTATTTTCATTAGTAATAGTGTTTACTATGGGTAGGGTAATGTACGAGTAGTATAGGCATTGGTATACGTAATGCTAAAATGCTTGACTGCGACAAGCTTTTACTTAATCGTAAAAAAATATCTTTTCTAAGCTCTATTTCTTTTGCAATGTTGCGTAATGGAATATGTATATCACAGGCTCTTTCAAATATCTATCATCCCATGTGTGTTTCTTTCTTCTGTTTAATAAACTATAACCTGCTTTCAGCACGGTAACTTGCACGTCATGCCAGTAGACTATCAGACCCTAAGCCACGGGAACGTCATTAGCGACCTGGTTTTCTTCATCTTCGTCGGGTCAGACCAGGAGTTTCGGAAGCAGTACTACCAGAAATGCCTCGACCATTATTATGAGGAGCTGAGCGCTAGCCTAACCCGTTTTAACTTGGATTCCAATAAAATTTACTCCAGAGAGGATTTCGAGTTTGAACTGAAACAGGTGAGCTGTTTGCTTATATTACTAAACGTTAAAATTTAATGTATGCGGTTAAGTTGGGACTCTCGAAAAGGGGATATAATTGGTAGTGGAATAGGACAAAATAATAAAAATCATTATGTAATTTGATGTTAAAAATTTTGCGTTTCATTGAATAAGATAAGGCACCGGAGGGTCATTTATCCATGCCCAACCTTCTCGGTTTTATTATATTCTTTTTTCCACTAATTAAAGGCAATTGGTCTCTTACTAAAAGCTGGATTTTCCAGCTAAAACTACTGCGCAGACTTTCTAGCGATTTCCTTCAACTCATACTGATTTATGCAAAAACATTGTAACTAGTCTCACTATAATTTACAGGCGTCTTCCTACGGCCTCTTATCAGCGATCCAATGCCTTCTCATAGTGACGGTAGACCCTCAAAACGCGCCCACAGTCCACGAGAACATAAGGCCAGATGATTTCGCGGTCAACCCTAACCGACTTTACATTGAACGAGTCAACGGGGTCATTGAAGACTTCATCAATCTTGGAGTCATTTAGGAACATTTTAATAAGTGGTAAAAGAAACAAAAGATTTTTTGCAGGGCACAATACACATGCATTGAAACAATACTAAAGAAACTTTTACTTAAACTATTAGATAAATAAATACAGACAGAAAGACACAAGTACAATGTTACCCTGCAATAGTATATGTTGGAGCTGCGAATTTGATATTAACAGCTTTAATTGATTTTCAGTGGCCCCTTATCGTAGTAATGTTGAATGATATTATATTAACTTATGAAGATTTGTGATAATAATTATTAGTAATTTATTTAGTATAATGTGATCTTGAAGTAAAACATTTTTAGTATGTAAGGAATTAGTCATTTTTTTTATTTTATTATTTAATTTATGAATTTTGTGTGATGTTAAATGTGCAAATATTTCTGTTAAGTTGTAAGTATTGATTTAATTTTATTATTTATTTGATTTTTAATTTATTGTAATTGAGATATTGTAATTATAAATTGTGAGTATTGTGTAAGTGAAAACAAGACATTGTAATGATTTTTTAAATAGAATTTTATTTTTTAATGTATGATTTTTATTTCCATTCAAACCTTCCTTTATTTATATAATGACTGTCATATATAATATGTCATTTATATATTATATTATAGCATTACATAACAGTAGTATAAAACAAAGTCGCTTCTTCTGTTTTTTTTATTCTATGAAGTGGGGAGACGAGCTAGACGCCTGATGGTAAGAGAAACGCCAGCCCATAACCAATGTAGTGCTTCCCAGAACTTTACTCCGGGCAGGGGTACACTACATTGACGCTCTCCACTTCTCTGTGTCTATCTTTAAAACTACGCCACCGATATTCATGCTACTTTTTTATCTTCACAGATAGTTAAAGAGAGGAAGATTTTTTGTGTATAACACATGCATAAAAGCGGGTAAGACCCCAGGCCGTGGCTAGTTAAGTAAAAATAAAACACTCAAAATGTAATCGATAACTTTTATTTTCATGAATGTTGCAATATCAATAATTTTATGTACACAATTTATTCATATCATAATAATTGTAGACTCTAGACTCTAGCAATATTGTTCTAATTAAATAATAATATTATATCAAACATAAGTATTATATCTTTTATATATGCTCTATAGAACGCAATTTATTTAAATATCTTGTTTATTACATATGGAGCAATAGAGCAAAAATTTACTTATCATATACTAGCAGAGTAAAACGGTTTCACGCGCCAAAACTATAAAAACTTAATCGTGTCTACCAATAGTAAACTAATCGAAAAAAATCTTTCAAAAAAGATTAACTAAGTCCAAAGTTTAGTTCGAAAATAATAAACAATAATAAAAGTAAATAAATTGCGTTCTACAGAGCGTTTAGAATAGAGCGGCCATCGCTTTGCCAAATATTGTAAAATTACTATAATATTGCATATGTGTATAAAAATAGCACATTTTAAATTATATGACGGGTAATAGCATTGGATGGCGTGGCGTGGCAAGGCTGAGCGTGGCGTGGCGTGGCGTAGCGTGGCTCCGATCAACAATACAAAAATAATAAGAACTCAAACTGTTTCTAGTATGTTTAAAAGCCTGGCCAATCAAAGAGACTAATCAGTTACACAAATAGGCTTTGTAACACCGTCATTTTAAATTTTACCGGTTTTTCCTTCAATATTATTGACAACCGGGTTATAGGTATTTTAATTTCAGTGAATACGTCATAATATTTAAATAAAACATATATATTATATAGTTGTAATGTTGATCGAAGTTTAGTAAGTATATATAAATAAAACCACCATCCCCGTGTACCTCTTGCTGTAAGCTCTTAACCTCTTAACTAAAATCAATATTAAATTATCGTTAAAAATGCAGTGTACAATACTCGGTTTTAATATCGCACATCGACCATTAGAAAGAGACGGCTAGTATCGATTTCATAGCGCGCCATCTCTTTCGCACGATTACTAACTAGACATCGAAAGACAACTGTTTCATGGCTAGTGTGTGAAAGAGATAGAGCTATAAATCCGAAATTAGACGATCGTCTCTTTCCCATTGTCGATCCGATATTCGTCGGGTACAGTATATCATAAGTACACTATTACTATGGCACGAGCCATTATGTGAAAAATATTTTGATCTTACGTTGATTATACACCCATACATTTGACAAAGGGTAGAAACATCGTTAACTGCTTTCAAACGTTCGATATAAACGAATTAATTTAAATATGGCGAATAACCTAAATAAATCTTAACATTAAATGGGAATCAGCGAGAGATACTTATTCATCGTAATCAATAACGATTTTTATTATTATTAACTCTCTTTTTTATCACAAAACTTACGTACAGATTATATTTAAAAATGACATTCCAATTTCCCGCGCTTTCCTTTTGACATTTGCATATAATCTGTGCAAGTTTTCACTAATAAGGCCGTCGGTGTATTCACAATGACATTTAGAAATTTAAAAAAAAGTGTCACCTCTCACTTTCGAAATAGAAACTATAATAGCGACAATAATGAGACATATGTATACAATAAAATATATTAAAATAATATTAATAATAAAAAAAACCTATTACCATCCAACTTAAAATACTTCGCGTAGAATACGATAAAACTAAAATAAATACAATTACAGTACATAATTGCTCAGTATATTCCTTCCTCCATTTCATGGATACATCTAGCAATCTCTTACGTCGAACTAACTACATTATATACAATTTTAATTAAAATCCCACCGCTCTTTTAAGACTTTTAGCCCACAGACTACATAGAGTTTGTATAATCTGTTTCGCGTTAGGACAGAGTATAAACTTTTTTGACGTTCCAAGCGAATGATAGAATATATTGTATAAAAATACTACGTTTTCTCGTTCGATTTTTATATTATAAGTAATGACACTTCATAGATGTTATTAATAATACATGCTATGAGAATTATTGAACGAAAGAAAAAGGGCTATTAACCAAGTGTTAGAAATAAAGAGCATTTACAGGAGCCCAGAAAATAGCAAACTTTGTTTTATTTTATTTATTTTTTTAATTGAATCTCAGTTTGCCCGATTAATTTTGAATCTATCTAGCAATGTATTACCTGATCTACAAAACTGAAAAGGAACACTACTTTATTATCGCAATCGCAATCTAGCACTCAAATCACTCTCAAACTTGAGTAGTCCTCAAGTCTAGATTCATTTCAATGTATAGACCTTCCTCTTGAGCTGTACTTAAGTTAGATTTTGATATGAGGATTAAGACCACTTAATTGACATTTAGGAATTTTGTACGCAATAGGAAAAAAAACGCTTTTCTCTTACCCATACCTAATATAATATATCAAAAAAATGTTTTTTTTTCCTAAAAGATGTTACATATATAAAACTCAAGAAACGAGGCACGTAATTTCACATTTTTTTTCTTTTTTTTTCTATAACATAGGGGCAAACGAGCAGGCGAAGCTTGATGGAAAGTGGTCATCACCGCCCATGAACACTCGCGAGCTTGACAGCTCTGGAGTGGGATACCCGCCTTTTAGAAGGATTTACGATATATACAATTTGTAGATGATATATTTTTATGTAAATACCCCAGGAGTTATTAATCTTATTTCTTGAAACCATTTGGAGGCTAATAGCCAGTCAGTCGACTGGTCTAGGATCCTCCCTTTAGTTCAAAGAAATGGACATCCTACAAAGGGTTACAACTAAAAATGCCTGTTTTAAGCCGGAAATTGACTAGAAATTCTGGACGTATAAGCGATCTAACCTTGGACAGACATAACCGAAAAAAAAATCATTTTTTTTTTGTCAAAAAAAGGAAGTTATTATCACAAAAAACTTTATCCACTCTTTTCGTAGTCTGTCTCTCTCTACGTTTGCTGAGATCTTTAAAACTACTTGACGGATTTTGGTGCGTTTTAAATATATAAAATGAGGAAGGTATATGTATAATAATTGTTAGTTTAAAATAAATAGCAGTTTAGCAGTTTTAGGGATGAATGCGTTCAAACAAAATAAAACTATCCACGTTTTTAGTTAAGAAAGTGCAAATGAACCGGACGGATTATTTTGATTTATTTATTTCTATTACGCCTTTACTTTATAATATAAGAATCGAGCAATTTTATATAATAACGATTACCTATAACGAATTATTAATACGTGTGTGACAACCCTATCCCTTTGTAAGTGTATGGTCAATTGTAAGAAAAAAAAATTACATTTATTTATATATCCAGACTGTATTTCAGATTCGATTAATAATTAATAAATAATTAAATTGATATAAATACAACAAAATAATAGTTAAATATCAAACAAATATGTATTTTAATACTAAGTATATATTTAAGATTTATTTTTTGTTTTATCACGTCATATAGCCGTATTGACTTAATAAAACAAAAACAAACAAATATTTTAGATGTTTGTTGCGATCCGAAAAACCAGTTTAAACCGAATAAAAAAGTTAGGGTTGTCACAACGAACAAAAAATCGATAGCTATTTATTGACTTTTCCGTTTCTGTATAATCGTAAGTGCCGTACTTAACTATATAAGGCTTTAGAATGCTGTATCACTTCGGATGCGGTTTGGGGCCTCAGTCGACGCCGGCGAAGCCCTGGGAGCCCTCGATGGCCTTTATGAGTTTCTCTCGGAGCTGTTGGTAGCTCTCGTATGGAGGGAGATCGATTCGGTTGAAACTGTAATATTAAGAGTATAAATATTGAAATAATTGTCCCGATAAAGATGCGAATGAATGTTAGTCACTGTTACCCTACTACCCCGACGCAAAAAGAGGGGTGTTATGGCCGTTAAAGACCTTTAGACTGGTCGTTTGATGCCGTCCATCATCAGCACCAGCTAGTTAGCACACTTACCATGTATGAGCTCGTGGGTAATTATCCGGTTCGCCCCACTTCTCGATAGTGAACAACTGGGGTCCATTAGACCCGTACAGTTCTTTGAACCCGTTCATCGGCACCCGAGATGTACCGGTCACGAACTGGAGCAACCGTGACCGCATCTCGTTGGAGAATGAGAGCACCACCTGCGGAATTGAGATCAGATGTATTAATAGGCTATTTGACACTATTGGAAATATGCGTCGAATTATCGCCATCCTAGTAGATAGTAGTGTAATAAAGCGTATTTAACACAATTCAATACAAAAATATGCATGATTCATTCATATTTTACGAATAAAATTCGAGATATTTTTCAATATGTCTACCACGACAAGAACGCTCTCTAACTAGTTGTAGGGCTGGTGACGTCACTGGGGAAATTATTAGAG
>DWAJ01005132.1:0-11913 GCA_018238005.1 Eurema mandarina | reverse complement strand
TTGCTATGTATTGTATGTATGTATTTACAAAAGAAAAGTATGTATATGTAATTTATTCCGTTATCTAGTTGCCATAACACAAGCTTCGGCTTAGCTTGGAACTAGATGGCGCTGTGTATAAATGTCCCGAAAATATTTGTTTATTTATTTTATTTACTTATATTGCGATGTTTCGTTCAATGCCAAATTAAAGAAAAACATTTGTTAATTGTCTGTCACTGCACATGTAATTGCACGCATCCAGCGAAAGCACTACTTAGTAATTTTGAGAGTGCTCGATATATGAATGACGAATGTACTTAAGACATTCAATGTTAAGCATTATACCGCAAGCTACAATTGTAAAACTAAGATGGAATCGTCACGGTATTACAAAACATTTACCACCGGTTCGAATGGCAGTTTCTACAGAGAACAACTGGCAAGAGTCTCTGATTGCAATTAAAAATATACAGAACTCAGATCGATTCTCCCTTTGTTTAGTTCAGACTAGCTGACCCGTGCCCACTTCGTTGGTCATAATGTTAATAATCCTTTTCGGTTTTTTTATATATCCTATGACACCTAGCAATAATGTGGCTTTCTATTGGTGAAATAATTTTTAAAATCGGTTTAGTAGATCCCGAGATTACCCCTTACAATTTAACAAACACAAACTTTACTTCTTTATAATATTAGTATAGATAACATAAACTTAACCTACCAACCCTCCACACCATAATTAGTCTACCTGTGTTTCTTTTTTTTATTCTGTTTATAAATGGTTGCCTGGAAGAGATCACTCATTATAATGTACTAGCTGTTGCTCGCGACTTCGTTCCCGTTGATATGTTTTTCCATTATTTCTTCGCCCCTATTAGTCGCAGCGTGATGTTATGTAGCCTAAAGCCTTCCTCGATAAATTGTCTTGTCAATAAAAAAATATTTTTTCAATTCGAATCAGTAGTTCGTGAGATTAGCGCGTTCAAACAAACAAACTCCTTAGCTTTATATATTAGTACTAGCTGTTGCTCGCGACTTCGTCCTCGTCGGATCTATTTCTATTCTTATATTATAGTGAGTCAATATTAGAAGATAGACATATACTGTCGCGGTCTTTTTTTAGATCATTTAAAGAGGAATAATTCTTTCATACATATAATTTTTGTGTCTTGAACCGTTTTCGCAGCGCACGCAAAGGAAGCCCTCAAAGATGAATATTTTTCCCCGTTTTTTCCATATTTTCCGTTATATCTTCGCTCCTATTAGTCGCAGCGTGATTTTATGTAGCCTAAAGCCTTCCTCGATAAATTGTCTATTCAATAAAAAAATATTTTTTCAATTCGAACCGGTAGTTCCTGAGATTAGCGCGTTCAAACAAACAAACAAACTCTTCATCTTTATTTATTAGTATAGATATAGATATTGTTACCAAGTGTAATAAAAGAATTAATAATAAATGAATAAATTAGTTTTAATATCTGGTTATTTCCCCCTTTATTTATAAACTTAGACGTATGCTTATAATTTTCAGTTGGGAGGTACAGCATACTCTCCGTTCGGCGCAGCGTACACAGGAGGCGTGCCCCCCGCATCGTACTGGTACAACACGTACCCTCAACAGCTAGGGGGGTTCCTTCAGGGCATGCAGGGGGTACAAGGGTATTCGTATGGACAATTCGCTGGATATCAGCAGCAGTATATGGGGTAAGTTTCGATCAATGTCGAATTAAGGAAAAACATTTGTTAATTTTCTGTCATTGCACATGTAATTGCACGCATCGAGCGAATGCACTACTTGGTGCTTTTGAGAGTGCTCGATTTATGAATAGAAAAAGATGTAGTTTAATTCAACGTGAAGCATTATGCCGCATAATGCGATCTATATGACTTTGATTTAAGCATATTCAGGATAAGCATTTTTTCTTAATCTAAATAGATTTTAAGACTGTCAAAAAAATTTTAGATTGTTATACGTATAGTTTTAATTTTGTAAATTCATATTTTTTAAGTCGAGAGTTATATTTTATAAAAGGGCACCCCCTTAAGAGGTTTTATAAATTACACTTTTTATTTGGTGGTAAAGACAATCCAAAAAGGGCAAATTTAACTCAAGATATAGCACAAAATAGAATTATTATTCAATTTAATAACCTTATACTCAGTACTAATTGATATTAAACCTCTTCCAGCATGGGTGGAGTGCAGCTGCCATGGGCTCTAGGGGGTGGAGTGGGGGGTGTCGGTGGGGTGGGCGGCGTCGGGGGGGTCGCTGCGATGTCGCAACCCCCCCAGGTTCTGCACTACCCGGTGCAACACTTCCAGGTGCAGCCAGTAAGTTGTGATGTTGTAGGGGGTTTCAAAAGGGGGCTTAGGACGTTTTGAGGGGTTACTGACATAATTGTATAAGTTAGTTTAATAAAGTGACAATGTTAAAAATAAAGTTTCTAAAGTTTTAAATTGTGGTTATAATATTTATGAGGGAGTCAGTACTAGGTGTCGATAGCGAATTATTGGGAGCTAGCGGCCATTCAGTTGTTCGACTAGTCGAGAAATATTATGTTCTTCCTTCCTCCGCAAATTTATTAAGATGTCGGCATTTTCTTTTTAACAAACGAGATATTAGGGTTCATGAACTTTCTTAATATAAGTTTTTTATAGGTACTTATTTATTTTAAAAGTACAACTATCAGAATTTGTTGGTTCTTCCCTGTAGTGTAACTATATGTAGCCTAGTTTAATTGAATTATAAGAATAATATATACAAATAGCAACATTTATAATGTTTTAAAATTTTCCGTTGCTATTGTGTACATAGACACACAGTGTACATAGCTCTTGTGTAATACTATGACGATCAAGTGATCAGTTGACTTCAGATATATTTGACTTTGACTTTGACTTCACAGATCGGCGAGGACGAATGGCTGGCCCCCAGCCTGCTAGTGTGAGGGCAGCGAGCGCCCGCGCCGCCCGACCCCTGCTGCTGCCAAAAAGAATGGATCTAACCCCACTTCCGTTCACTTTGACTTTTGACTTTCACTTTGTTATTTCATTTTTTCGTGGTCTGTATCAATTTTTGATTTCGGTTATAAGTTGTTGTTTAAAAAAGTGTCGTGAAAGTAAAATTCTCTTACTGTAAATTATGGCTTATTTCGTAATGTTGTTATTTAAATTAACGGCCGTAAGACTTTTGTATTATTTAATTGTTATGAGGACTTTATTATTTTTGTATTTGGAATTAGATTTTTTGTATAGTATCCTATTTTTTAGATGCAATGTTTTTAAATCAATATGTTCTTTAGAATTATAAATAATTTCATAGTATTGTTGTCAACATTACTCATTAATTTAAATAAGATTAGCTTACGGCCGTTAATTTAAATTGTTTATAAGAATAATTCATTTATGACTTTGTAATGTCGAAGTGAAAATTTAATTTAAATAGGTTTTGTTATGAAAGCCTCATCTTCGAAATATTGTGCATTGAATTTTTATATAGATTTTTTTTCTAGTCATATTTTTTTTATTCATTAATAATGTATTTTAAGTTGTATTACCTCGTTGTTTTTAATTTAAATAACGATTTCTAGTCATCTTTGTGATTTTTGATGGCGGGAAAAAGCGGCGAATACGGGCAATGTCGATCAACAAAAAAGGTCGAACTAAAATCCACGTGGAAATATTGAAAAAAATATATATGAAGCAAATGTGAGTCAATCAATCGAAATATTTCTATTCCGCTTATGATTGCATGGAAATGCATTTAAAATTATAAATGAATACTTTTTAGAAAATATATAGATATACCGATTAAGATATATATAATATAATAAGTTAACTCTAAGATACGATATCAGGACACGCGGGACGGGCGTTGAGATGAAAATTAGAACGGGTTTTTTGCGAAAAAAAATGAAAAAACGGTACGGAACAGACATCAAGCACAAGTATAGTATAAGATTAGGGGAAAAAATATGTAGATTTTTGGAAAAATGTTTAGTAGTACCTTAAAAAAGGTGAGAGCGAGTGAGAAAGAGTTTTTTAAGGTTTTATAACTCGAATGCTAGAACCGTCTTGTTACCGAGTATCAAACGAGATCTATACAAATGAATCTATTGTCTGTAAATTTTTTTTCTCCGGTCGTCAATAATGCCAAAATCATGAACAATTCAAGTAATATAATAAAAAATGGTTGTGTAATATTAATATATGGACACTTGGAATACAAACTTGACGAAATAGATGACGCGTAGAGAAATAGATTACGTATATTATAGTGATAAGAAAGAAATATATTTATTGTTTAGTCTATAAGGTATTTAATCATTTACTGTAGGTAGGGGAAGTGTGGTCGAAATATGTTGTCGACTAAAAACTCTTTGCTCTGATTTTTCGCGTTTTGTTTTTCGCGCGAGAAGGATTCAAGATGGCGGTGCAGCGAAGTTAGTCGAAAATTCGGAAATACGGAACGCAATTTTAATAGCGATTGTTTTTTATTTTCTATTCAATAATATATGTTTTTGATGTCGTTATGGATGGGCAAAATAATTCTATAAGTAAAAAAAGGTCAGGAAAAATTTGGAATTTGTTATTTCCAAATTGACGTAGATTGTCAATCGTGCGAAAGAGATAGCACTATATTACTGACATTAGCAGATGGTCTCTGTCTAATGGTCGAAGTTATTGGGTGTTATAAAAAATAAATCGTTATTAAAATTATTCGTTTCGTAGAATCAGATTTGAAAGGTAATGTAAGATTTTGAGAAATGCTGTGAATATTCTGATATGGAATATTTATAAAGATATGGTGAAAAGCAATGATATTACATTTAATAGATATGTTATACACATACAAATCAAACGAAAAAAGTGTTCCGCACAGCAGCGGCAGCACACATACATACAAGTCAACACGATAGAAAAGAGATAAACGATAAAACCAACAAGAGAAAAAGAGATAATTTTGTCAGTTGCGCGTGTACCGGCAACCAATCACCTAAATGTAAGACGTCCTAATTAGGATATTTTGGCGTCTTCAAAAATTTTGCGCTTATAACATATCTATTTAATATAACATCATTGGTGAAGTTTTTAAATAAATGTTAATAACTTCGTCGACATCTTGAAATTCCAACCCGTACAAGTGATATGTTTTTTGAAACTTTTTAACGGGGCGTTGCGAGCCCGCGGTATTTTGTAAAAAAAATGTATTTTATATATTAAAATAACTATGTTACTTTATGTAGATTTGTTTCTATCGATGTTATCATTTGTCGTGTTTACGGGCGAGTTTTACGTGTTAAGAAAAGTCATTAACTACTTCGCCATTAATTGAATCAGTTAATGACTTTTTTATTGGATGTTATGATCTATACTACTTAAAATGTTGAGTTAATGAGTTTGCAGAGTTGTAACTCTGGATTTGCTGGACTGATTTGGATGATACTTTTATCGATAGTAAGCTGCGTTATTTATAGTCTTATAGGATATGTGGCTTAGCTTGAAATATATTTAACAAAATAAGATGAGAATAAGAGACCGCGAGACTTTGCTTAAAAAATATATTTTTATGTGAGAAAGACATTTGACCAGTATCCGACCAGCAGTTTCAGAGATAAACGCGTACAAACAAACAATACAATTTTATAATTAGTATAGATTGTGATGTATGTAGTGCATTGCGCGCTGTCTATGAAAATCTTTTTCATTGCTGGTTTAATAGTCCAAGAAAATAGAGCTTTAAATGCAAATTTAATTTAAAACTTGAATTTTTTATATAATTTACTTGGAAAGATCCGTCAACGAATAGTGAGTCTTTTTTAAATTCATCCACGAAAACTTGTTATAAAAAAAACATTAACGTTTGCCAACTTAAGATTTGTTAAAGTCATCTTTATCATCCGTTAGCTTCTAGCCACGATATCTCGGTTAATTTTGATTTTAGCCAAATAATGACGTATATCATTTTGATGTACAATTTGATGTTCTACAACTTTCATTAAAGGTATTTTTTTCTAGTACTCACTGTTTTCCTAAAAATTTTAAAACAAAGTTTTGTTGTTTTTTTATTACAAGTTCTCGTGGATGAATTAAAAAAATAATCACTATTCGTTGACGGATCTTTCAAAGTACATTATGTCAAAAATTCAAGTTCTTATCTGAATTTTGTATTTAAAGCTCTATTTTCTTGGACTATAAGGCGCAATTGGTATTGCATCGTAAAATTCGCTTGTAGGACGACGCTTTTGCGTGTAGATGAATCTTGTGAGACATATCGCTAGAATTTATATTAAGATATATATAATATATTATGTATTAGTCAGAAAGCTAAGGAACGAATTGTTTAGTCAATTTCTGTCATCCGGGTCAATCGTAATGGCTATCGGCGCCGAACATGAACGAACGTAAAATCGAACGTTAGTCACGTATTTGCGTCGTTCGCTCACTTCGTTTGAAGTCGAACGCGTCAGAGGTGCGACCTTAACGAACTTTGTTCGAAGTCGAATGCGTCAGATGTTCGACCTCAAGTAATATCACACAAAAACCGATAGATAGACAAATTTAGCTATAACTAATACTTAAATGCTAGAATAAAAATCGTTTTGCCTAGATCGCTTTCAAGTAGGTATTTTAGAATTATATATCCATTAGGTAAGAATAGGTAAGTCTTGCCAACTGTCGCGTTTCGTCGGAGGGCTCTTGCCTCCGAGACAGTTCGATGCCTTTCTTGTACTTTCTTCCTTCTGAGATAGGAAACTATAAGCTTACGTATGCGTAATTTTAAATAATTAAGAATCGATGAAGAATATAAACACGTTAGCTAGATAAAATTTCAATATATATAAAAGTATATTATATTATACAAATGTGGATCACCGCATTATATCGTTTAGATAGGCTATGAAATTTAAAGTGTTTCGTTCCGTTCGTTTCGTTCACGTTCTTATTGTTCCATCGATTTTAAGCTAGTTAATTTGTAAGTCCCAAAGAACACCAAATATTTTATAATCCTCGTAAGTAAAGTAGAATTGGCGATAGTGAACTCATGCCTTATATAATGTACTGTCTACTCTGTGTGTTTATGTTGGGTTGCGTTGGAAGTTATACCTCCGAACGGCTAGCACATTTTTGAATATTTTACATTGGTTAGTTCGCGAACGATCGCGCGCAGTGACGTAGAGTTCAGTTAGCGTTGGGTGTATAAATTCTAACGCATAAAGTGCCAAATTGTTTTTTCCCTTCTTCATGTACCGTCTTACTGAATGGAAGAACACCAAACAGACTTAAATTGTCTTCTAGAGATTCTAAATGAGGATTTTGCAGCCTTGAACTGAGTGAGGAGTTCACGTGGGTTGAGGTTGGACGGTTAATGTATGATTTGAGAGAAATACTAACATTTGACAGCGGTTTAGTGTCATCGTAAGCGATACGATCGTATGTGTCTTGTCTGCTTATGAGCCTATTCACTGTAAACTTAAATAAGATCAATGTTGTATTCCCTAGCAAAGACTGACGTCAGGATGTCAGAAAAGAGTTCTACTCCTTAGAGTAAATCTAAGATTAAGAACGTGAATAATTTGTGTTTTAAATACTCCCGTTCAATTTACATTTAAAATGAAAATGGATTTTCTTTTGACTTGTGAATTAAAGACTTATAATACGATTGCTTAAAATTTTGCCAGCGTTCAGAAAAAGTAGAAAAAGAAATACGCGAAAAAGGTAGTTCCTACAGGAAAAATAAAACAAACTCCACTTGCTGTAAGTATGATCACTGATTATGAAATTCGAGCTGTTAGATGGTTTAATAGAAACAGACATAAAGGTATTATTTACGTTAAAATAACTTGTTTAAAAAACTATAAACTATAAACTACAAAAATAATAAACTACAAGAATAAGTATTTGAAGCGATTAAGTAGGTAAATCGTACAGCCCTGGCGTCAGCGGGTCGCGCGATATGTTATGAGAATTGACATCGATTAAATTGAGTTCAACATAACATCTTATTGTGTACACAACTAATAAACCATTAGAACGACCTTTTCTTTGACATCCTCGTTCGCGACTTAAAGGTGTAGCTGCTACCGGGAGCCGCTACAATCTACATGAAGTTTACGTTCAAATAAAGTCCAAAGGCAGTTCAAGGCTGTAAAATTAATAAGTAATCGTGATATCGGTGTTTTGTGTTTCTCGAAACCTAGTAAATGTTATTTTGTGTTATAGAAAAAGCTAGACTCAATGTGTTCTGTTGTTCGTAGAATCAGGTCGCGTGCTTAGAATATTATTGTTTTGAAACACAATAAATGAAATATTTTTTGAAATGTATAGAGTTGGACGTCTCTTGTCCGCTTACTGTAGAGTTATGTTCGTACACCTTTTTTTGTATATTAAATGTGGTAGATGTCTTTCGTGTTTCGTGATGTTACATATGAGGAGCTGTGGGCTGATACGTGGGGTAATAGAAGATGTTATAGGCCAGTAACTGTCATTGTACTAATAAATGAACATTTTCAAATTAAATGTAACTTTCTGTTCATTTATTTAGATAATCATGTTCTTCAGTTGTTGTTTAGTGCATTCTTTGGAAAGTTTAAATGAATGTGTTTGTTTTTTTTTTACATGAACAAAGATTAAACGGCTAAGTTTTGGAGCAGGTTGAAGCCCAAGTTTTTTAAGAGTGATTTTTTGAAAATCATGACAGCCTTATATGTAATATCATAGATATCTGTCGTCATTGTTTAGTGTATCTATAAAATATACTCTGAGTGTTCAAAGTGAAAATTTATGGGATCCATTATTGAGGTTAACAAAAAATGGATCAATTTAAATATGTAGCTTCATTTCTATCTGACTAAGTCAAGTATAAGGATATTATTTTATTGAATTTATTATAATTGTATCGGCGTTGGTTTGTGTAATATTATTTTAAATAACTATCTTTATTTATAATACCTACAGTTATTTTTCTCTCTTAACATTGACTTAAAATTATCCGATTTTTGTTTAAATAAAGTTGAAATTATGTTTTTTTATTACTTCTACGATTTTGACACACCCTTTGGTGTGTCAAAATCGTAGAACTTCACTTATAAAATTTCTCGACTGTCTCTTTAGACAGTCGAGAAATTTAATAAGTGAAGTTCTTTATATCAAGTAAATTTTTTTTATTATAAATTTAATATTTTTTTTAATAATTGATTGTAATTGATTACCATAAATTTTCACCAAAAAACAACAAATGTAACACAGCAATAATAATGCAATAGATGTCGTAGATTTTTGAGTTATTGTACCGCTAGTGTATTGTTAATGGTAAAAGAAAATCTTTTATCCTTTTATGTTTCGTGTGATAGAGGTTATTGAGGCAGATGCTTTATCATTTGGTCCTTAAAGCCTGTTCGGAAGAGGCCGATTGGCCCAGAGGCCGTATACGTCGACGTTGACCTCTAATCAGTGATATTATATTTAATAGATATGTTATACACCTACAAATCAATCGAAAAAAGTGATTCCGCGCAGCAGCGGCAGCACACATACATATACAAGTCAAAACGATAGAAAAGAGATAAATGATAAAACCAACAAGGAAAAAGAGATAGTTTTGCCAGTTATGAAAATAAACGTAAGACCAATCACATAAAGGTAAGACGTCAAAATTAGGATGTTGTCGCGACTCCAAAATTTTGCGCTTATAATATATCTATTTAATATTGTATCATTGCCTCTGACTTGTAAATTCGCACAATACTATAATACAAATCTTGACAGTCATGTGTCACTGTCAAGTGACGTCACGATTCTGAATCGCGCAATAGTTTTCCCGACGAACCTCTCTAGACAGGCTCCCCCCCTTCTTTTCTACCGTCCATAAATGTTGTCTAGAATAGATAGGTATGTTCATTTCGCTATTTCATTTAATAACTGAACGCACATTTCGTAGTGGACCGAGCTTTTTGTTTTAAATTAAATGAAACAAGTATATGTGATCTCTCGAACTTAAATGTATCTTCGACCAGAAAAGTGTTAGTGATTTCTCTCTCCCGTTTTTTAATATTATTATAATGGACCTATCATGCGGTAATGTTTATCGAGGCGATGTGATGTTTTAAGACATAATAATATAATATTTTACTTGAGTCGGTGGCTCCGAAGCCGAAGTAAATGTAACTGTACTTACTGAAATGTTCATTTATTTTTCTAATCCCCCCGTTGAGTTGTTTTTCGTTTCTTGCATTAATTAGAACGATAGTAGCTTAATGAAATAGTTGGTTAAGTGTTTAGAATAAGACTATTGCTTGATTACGTTAAATGTTCAAGTTTCTTGTTTGTGTTTTCGAAGAACAATCTTTATGTTTGTACGTGTGTGTGTTGGGGAAAACAGTTATGTTACATTTGCCGCCTCATACACTAAGTGTTACTGGGAACAATTTTTGTTAAATGTTTTTTATAATGTTCTTTAGATTATTTAGAACGGAGAAATTCTAGAATGTACGATCGCGCAGTTACGAGTTAGTACGACGCTTGACGCTGTCAGAGCGGGACGCAGCTAGGACTACAGTAAGCTATCTCTTTCTTTTATTTTAAAGTCTATAATCGCAGTTCGTTTTTCGACAGATCAAAAGTAGTTTTTCAAATTGTTTTAATATTATTATATTGTATTACGTAATTGTTGTAGCTATTTTCCCAACATGCTTATGGTTTGTTAAATTTGACATTTTCTAGATACACGCAGGTTTGACAACTCGATTTAGACATTTCATTTTTTTTTTAATTCCAACTTGAGTATTGCCAGTAATAATGGTCGAAAATGACTTTAAATCAAATATAAAAATAAATTTAATGTTTCCTTCGAGTTGTTGAAACTGCGTTTATTTTCCGCTTGCTCGTAACAATTTTTATTACTATAAACGAACACTTTAAATCGCAAGAAAATTATTAAATTTATCCATTTATTGCACCTTTAACAAGCATTTTTAATTGAATTAACATTTTATTTCTTAATGAAATTCGAACACAATAAATTCTTTATATTTTTATTTTCATAGACACTAAATCTGCTACTTTTTTTTCTGTACAGATTAAAAAATATAACAGTGATATTGTTAGTAATTGAAATTGTGATGACGCAAGCAAACTTTTTAGTTAGTATATACTCCGTACCTATGTAGCATTAATATAGATAAAATAGTTTAAGATATATGAGATACAGACTTGAATAAAGTCAAAATTGTGTTTTATTTATAACCTTATACCCTACGCCAGTGATTCTCAACATTTTTTGAAGCGGCACATATTTAATGATTTCAAAATTTGGCGGCACACACAAGTACCTACCGCGGCACAATATGGTTGAAAATCACTGCCTTTTTGTTACTGCATAAGAACTATCCTCATGATAAGGAGTATTAAAAAAAAGTTGTTAATGAGTTATGCACTCGACAATAAATTTGGAAATTCACATTAAAGATTTAAAAATGTAGACAAAGGAACGTCTTGACTCAAAGGTTTTCTGAATCTATAAAATACTTATTTAATGGTACAAATAAATACCTATACATATAAATTGATATTATAGTTAATAGATATGTTATACCCATACAAATCAACCGAAAAAAGTGTTCCGCACAGCAGCGGCAGCACACATACATACAAGTCACAACGATAGAAAAGAGATAAATGATAAAACCAGCAACAAAAAAGAGATAGTTTTGTCAGTTGCGCGTGAATGCACCAATTACCTAAAGGTAAGACGTCCTAATTAGAATTTTTTTGCGTCTTCAAAATTTTGCGCTTGCTTTACCTATTTAATATAATATCCTTGTACACATACCCAAAGAATATTAACACCTAGAACGGCAGTATGACTACGCAAAGTGAAGCCGTTGCAACCTAGATCATTTTGTCATCTTTTATTTAGGTTTTTTTTTTTTC